>PJEM01008920.1:9217-76794 GCA_004023845.1 Helogale parvula
GCTGTCCGCGGGGGTGGGCCTGGGGTGGGGGGGTTCCAGTGGGGTGCACCCAGGCCCCTGCTGGCCATGCCGGGTGTCCAGCACATCCTCCATCCCAAACTCCCCACCATCCTGAAGAGCCGGTGCGGGTGGGGGCTGAAACGCAGGGTAATGGGGGTAGGGATGGGGACAAGTTCCCGACACGCTCCTTCATTGGGGTGAGGACCCTCTGGGTGCCCACTGTCCCATGACCCTCATGATAATTAATTCAGTAATTGCCTACATAATTTAAAGAAATCCTGGGGCACCTGGGTGGCTCAGTCGGTTAAGCATCTGGCTTCGGCTCAGATATGGTCTCACAGTTCATGGGTTCAAGCCCCTCATCAGGCTCTGTGCTGACAGCTCAGAGCCTGGAGCCTGCTTCGGATTATGTGTTTCCTTCTCTCTCTGCTCCTCCCTCACTCATGCACTGTCTCTCAAAAATAAAATAAGTATTTAAAAAAAACTAATAAAGCTTCAAAAAAAAATCCTGACAACATTAATATACATCCCCTGTAGAAAATGGAAAACAGGGAAAAGCAGAAAACAGAAAATAAAACCTCTCATCCTAAATCAATTCCTACCTTTAGCCCTGAGCCCTCTCCTGAACAGATCTGACCCAGACACCTGACTCTCTGAGCCAACATCAAGCTAAAACCCAACCCTTGGGGCCCCGTCCTGGGTTCCTCCAGTGGCTGATCAAGCTGGAATCTCGGGGGTCCTTCTGGACACCAACCACGTGGCCCTCAGCTTGAATGTGTCCGTACATGTCCAGACCCAGTCCCCCTCTAAGGGCTTCTCCCCACAGGTGCCAGCCAGAGGCCAGAGCGCCATCATTTGTTGTCTGGACCACTCATTGCAGGGACCTCTCAGTCAGGGTCTTGAGTCAGCTCTTGACCCCCTCCAAGAACATCTCTAGGCAAAGAGTCTTTGGCTGCCCACCTTCCCCCACCATCTCACCAGCCACAGGATGCCCATGGGGGCTTCCTTGGACCCCAGCCCTGCTGAGCTCCTTGTCGCCCACCAGGGTGCCCCCCCCAGCCCACAGTGCCTGACTCCTTCTCGTCCTTCAAGTAATTCATGGAACCGTCCCCAGTGCTTGGGGTTATTCTGTTAGATTATTTCCAGGGTTTTACCAATATAAAAATAGCACCTTGGTGACCTCCTTCAATGTACATCTATCTGCATCCCACATAATTTTCCCACATGAAATTTCTAGAAGTGATATTATTAAGTCAACGGGACTGTCTGGCTCTGTCACAGGTAAAAAGCATTTTAAAACATCTTCTATTTGAAAATTTCCAACAAATAAAAATTTTAAGAATAGGACAAAGAATATTTCTATGCCCTTTGCCCTGTTTTGTTCAGTTTCTGCTGTTTGGTCATTAGCATCTGTATATGTCACTATGTACCCACGTATTTTTTCCTGAACCTTCTGAAAGCAGGTGCACACATCATGTACCCTCTGTCCTAAATGCTTCAGTATTTATTTCCTAATAAATAGAAGTGTTTAATGTAATCACAATGCAGTTATCAACTCCCGGGAATTTAGCATTGATGTTAATACCTTACCGCGATTAACCCAGCGCTGTCCTTTATTACATTTCTTCCTCCGATATAGGGTCTGGTTTAGGATCCCATATTGCATTTGCTTGCCAGGACTCTTTAAAAGGTTCTTGATACCCACTGCCAATGTCCCAAGATTAAATTCCCTTTGGCTAGAGTTCAGAAGTGAGAAGTAAATTCTACTCAACATTTTAGCCGTGTATTAGAAATTGAGTGTTTACTCACACTCGTGCGGTTGAAAGCATCTGATATCAGAAACTAGATCTGGAAAGATTCATCCCACTATTGGTTTGCATTTAGTAAGTGGCTTGTGATGCCCTCACACTTACAGAGAAATGCAGTTGGTAGAACTCTGTTCTGCCATATTATCAGGAAGACCTGAGGAATCCCAGCCTAGGAGCACCTCCGGGGGGGCCTGGGGTGGGGGGTGGGGCTCCTGGTGTCTTTCTGCCCGACTCCCTGCTGCTTTCCCCCACCCTCCAGCAGAGGAAAGGTTACACAACTGTGGAGGCAGAGATAAACAAGGCATCCCTTAGACTTTTCGTAACACTGTCCCTCCCTTGGAAAGACTGAGCTGTCGCACCCTGGTAGCATTTAACCAGGAGAAACTGTCTGACCACAGCCAGAACCTTGGTGATGGAGCGGGCCTTACAAAATGTCCACTAGGCAGGAAAAGAGGTCAAGCACCTCCCACGTCACGCGTCTAGACTCACAAGCTTGGGGAGACATGACGGAGCTGGGAACTGGGTCCTCCTCCTCCGGCCCCTCCCCGGGAGCTGTCTACACAAGCCCAGAGCCATCCGGGCAGCTGGAGGGAAGGCCCTGCATGGCCCTGAGCATGTCATGGGCCCCTGTGCCCTGGAGAGACCAGGCTAACAGCTCCCAGGCTCGTGTTCGTGTTCCCCGAGGCACATTCTCCTCGCCCACCTGTTGATGTCCAGTGGCCACCTGCTTTCAAGCTGGAGGGAGGTGGGAGCAGAGAGTGCTGGAAGAGAGGGCCTGGTGGCACCCCGTGCCTGGTGGGATTGTTAGAAATTTACCCAAGCTCCGGTTCCTCATCTGGGCGCGCTGGTTGGCTGGTGCATCGGGCTGGCACCTTGGACCTCAGCTAATTAACACAAACCTTTGGGTGAGTTCACTGTTACCAAGCTCTTTGGGGTATGTGCTCTGCTCTGTGCACTGTCCCTTTCAACTGCCACAACCCTGTGCGATAGATAGTAATTGCCCCTAAGATAAGAGGGACAATAAAAGGCAGGGCTGGGCTCCAACCCGGGACTCAGACTCCAAGGTCCAGGCTCCCACCCTCCACGCTAAGTCATCTCTTCATTCATCACAGCAACCAGGCTTCCCAGTGACCAGAACGCCACCAGATCTGGGTCGTCTGGCAAGTCACATGACCCCCGAGCAGCTGTGTGGCAAAGCCAACCCTTGAGGTCGGGAATGGTGCATCCCCGGGGGCCCATGAAGGTCCACGGTGACCCATTCCCTGGTGTTTGGGTCTCTAAGCATCATGGGAACAACATTCAGTTCAGCAGGTGCTCCAACATCCAGGCTGTTCACCTTCCCTTTTGGAAGTCCCTTTGACCTCAGCCAGCTTTGGGTTTTGCTCTCCATTTTATAAATGACCTCACATGAAATACACAAGTTTTCCTAACCTCCGGGGCCTCTGGTTTTAATTTCTTTGCCTGGGCCTTGGGTTCTCAGTGCATTTTCTCTGTAGAGGTCACCACTAGGTTACCTTGTTCCACTAGCTCTAATATTATGAAAGTTTCATTCCGAGTTTTCTGAAAGCCAAGCTTTCTGTAGAGGAACATGGAAAACTTGGCAGGCTGTCTGGTGCCTATCAGCATGGAAGGCTGCCCTGCAGCCCCTGCAACGGGCTTCTCCGCTTCTCCCTGGCTTCCTGTCGATGACGCCACAAGTCTTGAAGGCTCAGGAATTCCCCAAAGAAGCCACCCGTGTCCTCCACGGCAGGCCTGTCCAACAGCTTTCCCACAGCATCTGGATCACCATGGGCACGGCTCTCAGACATAATAGTTCCTGGGGTGCTGGGTGGCTCAGTCGGTTAAGTGTCTGACTTCGGCCGAGATCATGATCTCACAGTTCATGGGTTCGAGCCCTGCGTTGGGCTCTGTGCTGGCAGCTCAGAGCCTGGAGCCTGCTTCGGATTCTGTGTTTCCCTCTCTCTGCCCCTCCCCTGCTCATGCTCTGTCTCTCTCTCTCAAAAAAATAAAAACATTAAGAAAAAATGTAATAGTTCCTGAAGCTGATGCTTCTCTGGCTAATCACAATGACACCTACCATCTATTGAGCACTTGTTGTATATATACAGTGCACTCTGAGTGGGTTCAGCCTAATTCCCATAGCCATCCAGTGAGGTGGGCACTGCTACCTGCTTTTTCACCTGTGAGATGGAGATAACAGGAAATGAAAAGATCGGCCCAGGCTCCCTCCAAGCAGCATGAGAATTGGGATGTGAACGAGGTCTGGGTGGCCTCGAAACCCCAGGTCATTACCAGCCTGGCCCACGGCTGTGCTCTGCATGAAGACTCATTTCTCCTTATTGATAATCAACATCAACAAGGATATTGATGGGTGTATTTTTCATTGTTGAGAAAGCTTTTAAATGTAGAAAGATAATAGAAAACACGATTGGACCCACTTCCCAAAATGAACAGTGACGTTTTGTCATAAGAAAGAAAACATCACCAATAAAGCAGGACCCGCTCTGCACCCTCCCCAGCCTTATCCTTGCATCCTCTCCGCCTCCCTCCCTCCCCAAAGACCATCAGACCATCATCGTGGGCATGCATGAATTCGCCCATGTGATTATATTCTTACCACATATATGTATGTCCATAAATAACATGTAATATTGTTTTGCAAAGGCTTAAACTTCGAGTAAGTGTTCTCACAGCGACTGTAATGTTCTGCAGCTTACTTATCCACGGACGTAATGCGCTGTGTTCTCTCCATGTGGATACTTACATATCTGATTAGCATTTTAAGTTTGATGTTGTACAGGGTTCCATTAGAATGAATAGATGGCAATTTTTCCTTCTCTTCTTAATGGCCTTTTGCTTTGCTTCATTTTTTCGTTGCGGCAATCAGCGCTACCCTGGGTACCCTTGTTCATGGTTTCTTGTTTGCATTGTTTGCATCTCTATATTCAAAGGGGACTTTTATTATTAACATACAATTTTCTCAAAAAAATGACAAGCAGTGCCTTGTTAGAAGCATTTTTCTCTCCAGTTACCTCCCGATGGCCACTAGTGAGCACCAGTAAACACGGGAGAACAGTCCAGATGTTCCCCTGTGCTGGAGGGAAGTTTAGAAACTCTGTGAGTTCTGTTTTGATTGAGGCCGTCAGGGCTCTTACGTAAACGAAAATACGTTTGCGTGTTCTCAGAAGGAGCCGATACTTCAGGGTACTGGTGCTTGGCCTCAAGACAGAGAGCTTTATTTGAACAACTACTCTTCATAATAAAAGTAAAACCAAAACCCTGGTTCATGGAGCCCAATTACTCCTCCCAGGTTGCTGCCTGGTGCCCTTAGGTGACGTCCCAAAGAACCTTCTGGGCTTGGGAACCTCAGGCTTAGATTCTGCACCAGGAGTCATGTAGCTCCCCAGCCCAGAGGTCATTGGTGTCCTTGTGGGCATCTGTGGCCTTGTGACATCCCCCCTCCTGCCTCACCATCACGGCCCAGACAGTGACAAATTTGGTCCTGTCTGGCCAGAGTCAAAGCCCATGCATCCGCAGGTGACCGGAAAAACAAATAAGAGCCAAGAGACATTCTACTGTGATCAGAAATAGTGTGAAAGGTGGGTGGGTGACATTTCCATTGCCCTTTAGAGTCACTACTTAGCTTGGGTCCCACCCACAAGACCGCTCCGAGTGGTGGGTGCAGAGGCCATGATAGGTTTCGAAGCCGTCACGCCATCCCTGTGGTCAAGACGGGAAATATCAAGGGGTTACGAAACACTGAAATGGCTTCTCAGATAATCGAGTGCTTGGAGGCTGCCAGAGAAGCTCTTTGGGAAACCTCATTACTTTACAGGGTTGACCTGGTGAGGAGGACACGCGTTCCTTCTCACCACTTGTTTCATGTTGGGAAGTCTCTCCCCGCTGGAGGCGAGGCCTGGGCTCTGCAGCGAGGACCCGGCCCCACCACTCACGAGTCACAGCGGCCGCTCGCTAGCACGCTCCTATGTGCCAGGCACTGCACTGAGCGGTCTGTGCATGTGTGGTCAGCCCGATGACATCGCCATCCCAACCCCCAGAGCCTGTGACTGTGTGAGGTTGCAAGAGGCAAAACCCTGCGGATGGATGACCTGGAGCTGGGGAGGCTGGCCTGCATTACCCAGGTGGCCCAATATAGTCACAAGGCTCCTTCCAGGTGGAACAGGGAGGCGGAAGAGTCAGAATCGTGGAAGATTGACTGGAAGGCGCTGTGCTGTTGGCCTGACGACAGAGGACGGGACCGCAGGCCCTGGGATGTGAGTGGCCTTTGGAAGCTGGAAAAAGCAAGAAAATGATTTTCCATAGAACCTCCAGAGAGAATGCGGTCCACCCCTTGATCTTAGCTCAGTGAGATCCATTTTTGTTCTTCTGACCTCCACAGCTGTAAGATAATAAATGTATGTTGTTTTATGCCACTTGGTTCATGGCGCTTTGTTACCACAGCAACACAAAAGTTTGCATGTTACTGGTGTAGACTTTGAGCATCAGCTGTCCCCACTATTTGCAGATGAGGGCACAGCAGCTGCAGGGCGCTGAACTGACCCACGCCAGGCCTGACCCCGGAACCCTGTGACCTTGGATAAGCTATTTAGCCCTCCATCAGGGCTGGGTCTCAAAGGTGATAAGTGAGGCACTACCCTCGGGTGCAAAACTTAAGGGGACACCAAAAAAACCTCAGTCTTCAGATAAAGTATATTGTGGTGCAATACTTTAAAATCAACATGAATGCAAAAAGCCCCAACGAATGAATGGAGCACCTGGGTGGCTCCGTCGGTTTAAGCGTCCGACTGTTCATTTCAGCTCAGGTCGTGGTCTCACGGTCTGTGGGATGGAGCCTTGAGTCAGGCTCTGTGCTGGGCATGGAGGCTGCTTGAGATTCTTTCTCTCTCCTTTCTTTCTGCTCCTCCCAACCCCCCCCCCACACACACACACAAAACCACGATGAACAAGGTATTAAAAATTTAAATAAACATAAGGCCAGTCTGAATTTACATATCTGTAAAAGTAAGGGCTACGTCACAACTGCACGGATTGGTGTATGGAATTGGATGAAGGAAATCTGAAAACGTCTCGCGCACACCTGTCTGTGGGAGGGCTCGTTAAACTCTGGCCGTGGCTTTGGCAGCACAGCGGGCAGGCGTCAGGCTGCTGAGGATCCCAGCCCAGCTCCGCCACCCCCCCGTTCCATTGACCCGGAGAAGGTCACTGTGTAGCTCTCTGTCTGAAGGGACCGACAGACCCAGGGGTGGTATTGCCTCAGACCTAAACTCTTTAGCTTGCTGTTTTCTTACAAATCATGAGATTTTGCTATTCCTGAAATTTCTTCTCTTCTTTTGGCCAGGTTGTTCACTTTCAATGAGTTTCGTCTTCTGGAAACGCTACTTTTGTGGGTCTTCTTGCAACTGAACCCCACAGTTCAGACGGTTCCTATGGAGGAAACGGTGCTAGCATTCTTTACCAGGTAACGTGGTCATGTTGACTGATGAAACGCACATACGCTGGGGTTCTGGACTCATAGTATCATGGAGGAAAAGCATCGGTGATATGATCTTTCACAGCATCACCTACAGTGCACAGAATGCAAATTTCTTTATGGGGCCTAAGATTATGGGATATCTTTGAGCCATTGGATTACTGGAAAGTGTGAAAACATGTAGGTGTTCTAATGGAGACGGTCATGTGTTTCTGAACATGTTCTGTCCAGCAAATGACATGATATACAAGGGGCTTCTTTCACTTAGAAAAACTTATCACCAAACCACACCGACCTTAAAAACTCATATCTTAAATGTGCCTGGGTGCACCTGCCTGGCTCAGTTGGCTAAGTGTCTGACTATCAATTTCCTCTCAGGTCATGGTCTTGTGGTTTTTGGGTTTGGGCCCTGCATTGGGCTCTGTGCTGACAGCTTAGAGCCTGCTTAGGACTCTCTCTCACTCCCCCTCTTCCTGTCTCTCCTCCACTTGCTCTTTCTCTCTCTCTATTTTTTTTTAAATTTTTTTAATGTTTTATTTATTTTTGATAGAGAAGAGACAGAGCATGAGAAGGGGAGGGGCAGAGAGAGAAGGAGACACAGAACTGAAAGCAGGCTCCAGGCTCTGAGTTAGCCATCAGCACAGAGCCTGATGCGGGTCTCAAACCCACAAACGTGAGATCTGACCTGAGCCGAAGTCGGAGGCTTAACCAACTGAGCCGCCCAGGCACCCCCCCCCTTTAAATAAATAAATAAACTTTTAAAAAGGTACCTAAGGGGCGCCTGGGTGGCTTAGTTGGCTAAGACTCCGACTTCGGCTCAGGTCAGATCTCACGTTCGTGGGTTCGAGCCCCGTGTCAGGCTCTGTGCTGACAGCTGGCTCAGAGCCTGGAGCCTGCTTCCAGTTCTGTGTCTCCTTCTCTCTCTTCTCCTCCCCCTCTCATGCTCTGTCTCTCTCTGTATCAAAAATAAATAAAACATTTAAAAAAAATTTAAAAAATAAAATTATAAAAAAAAATAAAAAATAAAAAATAAAAAGGTACCTAAATTAGACCAGATTATCCTCACTTATATTTCACAATAGCATATAAAATTCTGAATTTTCTGAACAAATGAAAAAGCATTTGAATGGACAAATGTTTCATAGAATTAACTCAAGTTACTTATACTCTCCAAACTTATAAATTCTAATAATTGCATATCTCAAAATTTTAGTAAAAAATAATTACAGTTTAATGGACACCATTTAATTATGCTTACTAATTCTGATTAGCACTTTCTTTTTTAAATGTTTATTTAAGGGTGCCTGGGTGGCTCAGTTGATTAAGCATCTGACTTTGGCTCAGGTCATGATCTCATGGTTTCTGAGTTCAAGCCCTGTGTCGAGCAGGGAAGGGTCAGAGAGAGAGGAAGACACAGAATCGATTCAAGGCAGGCTCCAGGCTCCGAGCTGTCAGTGCAGAGCTTGATGCGGGGCTTGAGCCCACGAACCACGAGATTATGACCCGAGTCAAAGTTCGATGCTCAACCGACTGAACCACCCAAGTGCCCAGATGACAACACTTTCTATCTGTAGTCTCATTTCATCTGTATAAGACTCCAGGGCTGGTTCTATTATTCCCATTTTACAGATGAATAAACTGAGGTGGAAATGAACTATCTTGTCAGAGATCATCCAAGTCATAAGGGGTGGGGTCTGACTTGAACTTGGGCCTGTGAAAATCCCAAGACACTTTGCTGCCCGTTTCTAGAATGGCCGATTGGATTACCCTCTCGTGTCCACATGGCTGGTTTGGTAATAGCTCCCTGGACACTGTGTTCAGAAAAATCCCGAGGCTGCCTCTAGGCTCAGTGTGATGGTTAGGGGGGGACTTGGGGTGCACCTTCCCCTCCCTGTGATGCCTTCTACTGTGAGTGTTTACTATCTGTTCAATCAAGAGTCCTCCCCCATGCCCCCTCCCAGGTTAGCAGAGGCAGCAACTGCAGCCTGGGGCAGAGGTGCGGGGTAGGGGGCAGTGTGGTGGTTCATGGGCTCCGCTTCAGGCCTCTGGTAGCTTCAATTAACACTTTGTAGGCATGGTCAGTCACCTCGTGCAAGCTGGCTGTGGAGTGCGGTGGCCCTGTAGCTAAAGACAGTCCCAGGCGGTCCGCAGAGGTCTGCCTGGAGGAAGTGACTGATGGCATCACTTTCATTGTCAGGTTTATGCCTCGGCTCCCCACCTCAGCGGGAATGGGGCTCCCGGGCACACTAAGGTGTGTTCAAGGTGGCCAAGAGGCTTTGTTTCGTTTGCACGTGGGAGCTTAGCAGATAACACATTTTCCACACACCCCTCAGTGGCTTGCCCTGTTTTATGCTAAGTTCCCTTTGCATTGTTGAAGCATTTATTCCTTTTCTGGAACATCTGTGCACCATGTTAAACACAAGAGCCCATTTTTCCTGTCTCATTATTTGGGGAAAGCGGTATTCAGTGCCAGGATGATATGTACTTTGCTTAGTTTCTATATAATTTGCTTGGAGCGCAAATGTTTTACGATCCACCCCCCACTCTTTTAATAGCCTAAGAGAGACTTTTTCCTATGAGTCATGCACACCAGGAAAACTTGCTCTTTGGCTCTGGGTTAGCATTCATACTGAGAAGTCTTAGAACCGGGAGGTAGGAAATGAGCCAGAGTGTGGAAGCTGTGTTTTTAATGCGGGAGAAACAGTGGGAATGAAGCTCTCGGGCAGGTGGCCCCCTCCACTGAGGGGAGGCGTCCTCAGTTTTCTGAGCAGGGGTCCCGGCGCTCCACTTCACTATCATTAGTTTTCCATTCCTCTTGAACCTACATCAGTTGCCTTTTGACGGCACGCCTCCCCTCCCCGGCATTTCCCAAGCCCCCGATGCCACATCGTGCCCTGTTGGAAACCACTGGTGAGCTTCCCTTTGGTCTCAGTACCTCCTCCCGGGGCCCCATGTTCTCCAGCTGCTGCACAGCGGTGACTCCCAGCCTGTGACCTGCGCTCCCTCCTGCTTCTCCGCCAGCAAGCTTCGTGCCCCCTCAGGGAGAGCAGGTGATGTGATGCTCCGGGCCCGGGCACTCTTCCCCCGCAGCTGTCCAAGCCCACCCCCAACTTTGAGGACCATGCGCCCATTCTTAGGATTGCGGGTGATTCCCCTCCCATCCCCGCTCACTCTTCTGCCCTAGGACAGTGGCACCCTGAAGGTGCGCCCTCATCCGTGGCCTCCACCTCCCAAGTGCGTGTTGCCTGAGTCCCCGACTCAGCCTCGGAATCAGCACCTGCTGCTCCTGCTAACATAACCCATACCGGCTCTGCCCCCTCTGCCAGTCTGTCCCCGGTGGGGCCTCCCCCGAGAGTATCTCTGATCAGCCCCTGACAGCCAGTAGGTGTCCCCTGCTTCTCTGGGGACATCATGAGCAGCTTTAAGGAAGGGTCTGTGGGCCTTTCTCTCCCTCCTGGCTTAGCTGGCACCTTGCTGTGCACAGAAGAGCTTCCTGAAGAACGAGTTTCCAGCGACCATTTTTGTGTAGCTTGGCTTCCTTCACAGACGTGGGTCGTACTATGCAGATGCACAGTGCAGAGAGTACCGTGTGTGTGACAGGGTCTGTAGACAGATGACGGATGGCTGGTGCCCGTTTGGTGCTCTTAACAAGGAAAGGCTCCAAGGCCTTGTCCAGGCTTGGGGAAAAATAATGTCTCAGTAGGTTAGTAATGTCTACCTCGGACATGGCAGTGGGCGGTGGGTGCCCTTGTTCTGCATTTACCATCTTTTCCTGAGGATCCCCGGGGCCTCCCCCGCAGCAGGGCAGGACCTGGGGGCTGCTGGCCTGAAGGCTAGAGCTGCAAGAAGGCGCCTCTGCTTTTGGTGGAGGAGGGAGCCTGCCTGGAGTCCCAGCCACTGTGGGCCAGAGTTGGAACCCCGGGGAGCTGAGTTTCACGGCTCAGTGAGGCCAAGGGGAACAGCAGGCCAGGTCTCCGTGGCCACCGACAGGGACATGCCAGGGGCATTAGAAGATGAGGCAGAGGAGCAGAGCCCTGGGAGACAGTACGTGAGCTTCGAATGAGAATTGAGGAAGCGGGACTCTTTGGCCCAGTGTTTGAAGTTGTGTGTTTTGATGCAAGAATGTAAATGATGGAGTGATTCATGGGGATCTCCTGGGGTTCGGAGTGAGCATCTTGAGGCCACCACAATATGGGAAGCTCCCAAATGGGACCATACTTTTGTAACGTGCAGTGATGGGCCGAGAGGCCAGAACACGAGCTAGTGGGGCCCTGTGGCCAGTAGGGCCATGCTACAGTGCTGCCTGTGACCTTGGCCAGCCTGAGCCCACATCAGTGGGTTGGAGCAGTAATTAAATAAAAATAGGGGCTCCTGGGTGGCTCAGTCGGTTAAGTGTCCCTCCAGCTCTCGATTTCAGCTCAGGTCGTGATCTCACAGTTTTCGTGAATTCGAGCCCCGCATCAGGCTCTGCACTCACAGCGTGGAGCCTGCTTGGGATTCTCCCTCTCTCTCTATGCTCCCTCTCTCTCCCATGCTCTCACTCTCAGTCTCTCTCAAAATAAAGAAATAAACTTAAAAAAATGTTTTTAAATAGATCAGATGCCCCTTTCTGTCTTAGCGAGGTCTGGAAGGCAAGCTAGGAGAGAAGGTATTTGAATCGTTGACACTTCTAGTACCAGAGGTGACAGCAAATAAAGATATATGTCCAAGCCTTTTTATTCTCCAAGTTTCTTTCATTCTTTGATTTTTTTTTCAAGTTTTTATTCATTCTACAGATAGTTAATGAACACGCACTCTATGCCAGAGACACTGACAGAAAGCTGAAGGGGACGTTTCTCTACCTGGCCAGACATGTACGAATGCTTTGCAACTTATTTTCATGGCTGAGTATAACGGTATAGGAGGAGAGCACTCATGTACACATGCACACACACACACACACACATGCCCACGCCCTGGCAGTCTGTTTCCTGGCAATGGTTAATTTAGAAAAACAAACAGACTGGCCAGAATTAAATTTAACATTTCCTTGTAGGAAAAACAAAAAAATGTAAGCAAAGCCGTTGTGTCCATCCTCAGAGGAGAGGTAGTCATTTCTTTTCAGTTAGTGGTCTGAGAAGTCCAGGAAAACCGTAAAAACTCACCACTTGGAGTAAAGCCAGAGGCAGGCAAATTTCTCACTCTCTTAAAAGTGCATGTTTTAAGTTTATGAATTTATTTTGAGAGAGAAGGTGGGGGGAGCAGAGAGAGAGAGGGAGGCAGCAGGTTCAAGCTGTTAGCACAGAGCCCGAGGGGGAGCTCAATCCCATGAACTGTGAGATCATGACCTGAGCCGAGATCAAGAGTCAGATACTTAACTGACTGAGCCACCCAGGTGTCCCCAAAAGTACATATTTAATCAAAGTGTAAAATACAGAAAAGTTCACAAACCTTAAGTGGATTTCTGCAAAGTGCACACATCTGTGTAAGCAGCGTCCGGATGGAGGGACAGACTGGGACAGTCACCTTCAGTGTCTTATCTCAGCCTCCATCTCTCCCAGAAAAAGCCAAACAACATCCTGGCTTCCTTGACTTTCAAGATGTCTTGGCTGCTTTTGAACTTTGTATAAACAGAATCTTCCAGTATACTCTTCTTAATGCCTGTCTTCTCTTTCACTTCCATGTCTATAAAATCCGTCCAGGGATGGATGGCCGGGGAAGGGAAGGGGCTTGCTCAGGGTGCTTCTGCAATGTGGTGGAGGAGAAAGGACTAACCTAGGGCTTCCGGATCTTTTGACACATCATTTTATTTTTTTTAAGTTCATTTATTTATTTTGAGAGAGACAGAGACACTGTGAGTGGGGGGAGGGAGAAAGAGAGAATCACAAGTGGGCTCCACGCTGCCAGTGCAGAGCTCAGCACTGGGCTCGAACCCATGAAACTGGGAATCATGACCTGAACTGAACTGAAACCAAGAGATGGACACTTCACCGACTGAGTTACCCACGCACCCCCACATCCTTTTATTTTAAGATTCTCCAGGTTGAGGGGAAGTCATGAACAGATTGTAATTCTGGCCCCTAACAACTTGTTAATCACTAAATGGGTCCTTCTGAGACACAAGGGTGGGTACCAGCAATGGACTTACAACCCCTCCTGAACAAGGTAACTGAAAATAGTGAAGTCATTTTCCACACGATCCCAACTCCTAGATTTCCCCGACTGCTGGTGCTGACTCTCCCGTCCTTCCCGGGCTGATTCAAGTCTGATCCACTCTTGACAGCACCAGCCAAGGACTCTTCCGGGAAGCCTTCCCAGATCTCACCTGCACACTGGACAGATTCCTCCTCTGAGCTTCTCTTTGCAGATGGAACCGGAGTATGTGCTGCCTGTGTGGTTGGGCACTGACCTGACAAACCCAGCACCATGCTCCCCCCAGGCCCCGTGAGGGCAGCCTTGGAGGAGGGCCACCACCCCACAGCCTGCACCTGTGAGCCCTGAGCCTGCCGATGTCTCCAGAAAACTACTTCGTGATACTATGTGCTGGGGGGGCCAGAAGGCATATATCTCCTGTGATTAATGAGTGGCATTTGCACATGTGGTGAGAGAGTCATCATGAAACTGGGCACCCCGGTGTGACAACTCTCGTCTCTCAACCGGAACCTTCATTTTGAAATATCCCATGAGTCACGGACATAAGAGCCATTCAATTGTTTGGTATCAGATTCGCCAAGCCTTATAAAGGGAGCTAGATATATTTGGGGGCAGCGGGGGTTTGCGTCACTGGACTTTTGTGTTTCTTGCCTTTTTAAAATTTCCTCTCTTGCTCTGATCACGTTGCCCCGGTTCTCCTAAAATCTGGCTTTCCAGAAACTGGATCTCCTTTCTTTTCGAGGTCTCTAAACCTTATCCCTATTTCTTACTAACCTTTCACTTCCCTCACGTGGCTTCTTGGCTTCCCACCCAAACTGAGTAGACCCAGCGTGTCATCTTCAGTGAGAGTAGAGACATGGAAGGAGCCCAAGAAATGTGGAGAGTCCGAGGCAGGAGGTCCTTACAGAGGATAGATAAGGCTGCCATCACACAGGGTTTATAGACCAGTTCTGCCATTGGGCAAAGGTCGGGACCGACTTGGTTGTCGAGATGACATTGAACTGGGCCTCAATGAATGTCTAGTAGGACTTGGCCTGGCAAATAAGCATGGCAACGGCAGGGGGTGGGGGCGCCCTGGCACAGGAAAACGGGCCTGGAACAGCCTGGTCAGTGTGCACACACGTGTGCGTGCATGCGCTGGGGCAGGACGGCTGGCATTCCTAGGAGAGAAACTGGGTGTGTGGAGGGAGGGATGGCAGGGTTGAGGCTCTGAGCTGGCGGGATCCGCTCCTCATCCGATTCATTCACTCGACAAATTGCAAGCCGGCTGAGCGCCAGGGCACCTGAGAGGCACCAAGAGGACACGAGCAAACAAAACGGATGCCAAGCCCCATCTGCATGATGTCTGCAACCTCGGAAGCAGAGACAGACAATACGTTCGGTAAATCAGGTGCGTGTTAGCAGGTGGTGGCCCAGAGTCTGGGTCCCGCTCCTGCCACGAACCGACTGGAAGACTTTGGGCGAGAACCTAACCTTCCTGCAGGGACATTGGCGAGACCCATGTCTCAGGACCGGGTCAGGTTCATTTGGACTTGAAGAAAAGGACCTTGGTGGGAGGCACTGAAGGGCAGTGACATAGGCAGTGGGAGCAACAATCAGAAATGTTTCACTTACCGCACCCCTAGGGTTAGGAGGCCAGAGGACTGGCTCCTGGTTTCTGGCTTTCTGAAGGCACCAGGTCTACACTGAGTTACAATTTGAAAAAACTTGTGTTCTCTCCTCATCATGAGATATTGCCCTACAGAGTGCAAGTTTCTGGGGCGCCTGGGGGGCTCAGTTGATTAAGCATCTGGCTTAGGCTCAGGTCATGATCTCACAGTTCGTGGGTTCGAGCCCTGCGTTGGGCTCTGTGCTGATAGCTCAGAGCCTGGAGCCTGCTTCGGATTCTGTGTCTCCCTCTCTCTCTGACCTGCTCAAGCTGTCTTTCTCTGTCTCTCAAAAATAAAATAAAAAACAAAAACATAAAAAATTTTTAAAAAGTGCAGGCTTCTTTTTCAAGCTTTACTTTAAAATTTAAACTTTTATTTCAAATATTTTCATAGAAATGAAGTAATGTTTTAATCCTAATTCTTTTTTATCATAGTAAAATATTAAGATAAAATTGACCATTTTAGGGATGCCTGGGTGACTGAGAATGTGTTTTTTTATCTTTCCAAACTGAAGCTCTGTATCCATTAAACAATTCATGGCTTTCCATTCCCCTGTGCCCTTGACCTTGGCACCCATGGTGCTCCTTCTGCCTCTGCGAGTTCGACTACTCTAGGAACCTCATGTGAGTGGAATCACATAGAATCTGTTCTTTCACGTTGGTCTTATTTCACTGGACATAAAATCCTCAAGGCTCATCCATGGAATATCATATGTCGGAATTCCAAAGTGGATATGATAAGACTAAAATGTGAGGTGCTGGGGTCATGGGGCCCTGAGTCAGACATTCACAGGAAGGATAAATGACTCCGACGGATGACAGGATGGGGGAAGTGAGAAGGTTGTGGCTAAGAGCAGCTCTAAAATTACAACCGGTGCCGGTCAAAGGGACACTTGTCCGGGGCATTGCCTTTCAGGAAGTCTGTGGGGGATTTGTCCCCAGGCCCTTGAAAGCAAGACCCAGAGCCAACCTGGGTGTGTCCTTCAGTCTCAAGGCCCCATGAACTGTCCTCCCCAAAGGGTCATGCCCCAAGGGTTTCCTGAAGAACTGTAGGAGGCAGACACCATGGCCTGACGTTTGTTCCAGAAAAGTCAGTGCTGAACCCAAAGGGATCTTTGTACAGATGGCACTGAGCACCAGGGAAAGCCAGGCTGGCGTCTGATCCTGCCAACGGAGCCGTGCAAGGAGGCCCCCCAGCTCCACGTCGGCCTCTTCTCACGTTATGTGAAGTCTGGTGAATGCGCCCATCATTACCAGAGCCAGAGAGTAGCGGATGACGCTGCCTTCAGGCAGTTGAGAGGAGCCAGGTTATATGAAAAGGCACTGGGTCATTCTCAGGAGGCCTAGGGAGCGCCCAGGGTCTGCAGCAATCCACCTCGCCAGTCTCCGGAGGACAGAGCTGTATGCATTGTTTCAAGGTGTTGGACCACATCCCTCCGATGCTTTCAGATTTTAGAAAATCAACAGCTGAAGCCACCATTTTCTTCCTCTGAGATGATCCATGGTTTGGGCGATTTAGAAGTTGGCAGTGATCATGAACGCCACCAAAACCAACTCCAGGCCCTTGGACAGCTCAAGTCCAGGTGACTTTCCCGGGGACGAGAGGACAGTGGTGGCCATGATGTCCTCCCTGAGCACCAGCTGCTGTGCCCAGCACCGTCACCTTTACTGTTCCTAGCCACCCACAGAGACACACGTGGCTGTCATCCCCACTTGACAGAGAAGGAGCTTGGAGCTCAGGGAGGCTCTGTCACGTGACGATGGCCAGCCGGCCCAGGACCGGAACCTAGTCTGTCTGACTCCAGCCCAAGCTCACAGAAGCACGATTAGACAATGGATGAGCAGACTCATGGCCTCATAAGTCAGCCACCGTCAGTGCCACTTTCCTGTGACCCAAAGGGATCTTAATGTCCAACCACCTGTCTCATCGAAGCTCTTTTCCAAATCCTCTGGGAAAGGAGGTCTGTCGGGAGAGCCCCTGGCTGAGGGGCTGTTGGGTCTGAGCGCCTTTCCCAGGGAGGCTCTGGGCCTTGACTTCCTTTCTCTCCCAGCAACCATCCTATAAAGATGCAGTCGGTGCCTGGGGGCTCCTAAGTCGCAGGGGATGTGCTGTCCTCTAACTGTTCAGCTTTCTGGGCTGAAACCATCTCTAACCAGCTCCAGCAACTGCTTCTTCTTGGGGCAGCACGAGGCTGTAGGGGTGCTTGCCGGGGATGCAGGCTCATCCCTGAGAGCACTCAGCTTGGCTAGAGGGACTGGGCCAGCTCGGCCCCTCCTTCCCTCCTTGACACCTGTGCCCAGAATGATGTGACCTAGCTTGTTCCTCTGTTACATGGTGAGAGACAAGCATGAAAGGAGGCAAGTGAGTTATTTGTCCAGCTAAGAGATCACATTCTTGGGGCACGGGCCGGGCCCACGCTAGCCCAGCTGCACATGTGCCGGCTCCCGGAGGGCTGCTTCTGGGCTCAGTAGAGCTGCGCTGTCCCTGAAAGTAGCAGCCTTCCTTTATTTATGCCGGATCTGTCTAACACCAGAGCCTGGCACCCAGTAGAGTCTAATAAATAATCACTGAATTGAACCAAGTCATTTGCCTTCGTGCCCCTCTCCCACCCCATGCGCCTCAGCATCCCTAAACTCTCTCCTGGGACCACGGACATGGGAGTCCCAGGAATTCCTAGGACTTCTGAAAGCAAATGGTCCTTAGCAGGCCGGCGGCACCTCCCGCAGAGGCAGGACACGGGGCCAATGGTGCGTTCAGTCTGGCTGAGACAGGGTGTGATTTGGACATCACTCTTGATTCATGGAAAAATAATCTGCAAGCGCCCTTGGCCGGTCTCATACGCATCTGCCTTGAGGGAATGACTTTGCGTTTCCAAAGGGACTAGGAAAAATCGCCCCCATTGTCCCCATTGGTAAAAAGTGACCCTTTTACGAAACAAGTTGTTGCAACACAAGAGTGGTCGATGTGTGTCTGAGTGTCCGCGCGTCCGCAAAGGGCATCTGATCTCAACCCAGCCCTGACCTCCAGCCGTGGGTGGAAATTAACTGGAGTTTAGTACGAACGGTAAGTGCGGAAGAACAGCTACTGAAACTCATCCCCTGGTTTCCTTCTTTTTAACCCTCCCAGAAGGCACCTTTGAAAGGCCTAAATTGGCCACTGTTGAAAGGGCAGCTTGTGTAGAAGAGGAATACAACGTCCTGGGTTCAAGTCCTAACTGAGCTTTGGTATTTTCCATCTGTAAAATGGAGCCAATGATACCTGCCCTGTCTGGCCCACATGGAGTCTGTGAGACTCAAGCGAGAAAATGTATCTCGAAATCCTCCATAAAGTAACACATGTTATGGCCAGTCACTTACTTCCTAAGTATCCCGTCTAGCTGGTCAGTCAGCATGGGTCCCGAGGGAGGGAGTGAGAATAGGGCAGGACAGGGAGCACAGAGAGTGGAGGCAAGGCAGTGTTTCCGATCAAGCCACTCTCTTTATTGAGAGACCACGCATGTCTTCTATAAGGTAGGAGGCGGGCAGTTGACGTGAGTTAGTTGCTAGGAAACAAGGGCAGGGACTGCAGCGTCAGCACGCCGCCCAAGAGGCTAACAAGAAAGGCTTGGGAGGTAAACAAGAAGGCCTCAGCTGAAGGTGATAATGCAGCTCTTGCTGTGCTGGGAGTGATAACGCAGCTCAGCTGTGCGGGTGGCTGATCTTGCAGGTCAAGGCACGTATCTTTTCTTCTGGCAGCTCTTCTGGCAGCTCCCGACACCTAAGTACGTGCTGTGCACCTGCTATGTGCGTAGCTCAGCTGTGGATGGCAACGGGGCTAGGACCAGTGTCTCATTATAACCTGTGGGGTCACCCTTCACCCACGTTGTCCCAGCTGCCCTCTGCATCCACACCCATCCAGAGAGAATGCAGCACCATCTACCCCTGACTGGTGAAACCGCCAGTCTCTTTGACATGACTTTCAGGAGCCCTCGCCAGTTCCAGAAAGGTGTTTTATGACAGGATCTTATTCCTCTTTGTACCTCTGCTCAGAGTCTCCAGGAATGCTTCCTTTCTGGATCAGGTTATGGGACAGAGCTTGGTGCCACTCTTCCTTTCCCTGCGCCTACACGGCATCGTCAAAGGTAAGCCCTGCGAGAGTGAGTGCGTCTGGGAAGGCTCTTGGGGACCTGTTCGCCTCCCCACCCCCGGCCTCAGCAGCTCCCAGGAAAGACCCAGCAGGCGTTTCCAAAGGAATCAGCTGAGATATGGCATTGTCACTTTCAAGTTGTGTTTGAGACAGTCATGTAACTGCCTGGTCTCAGTGTCCCTGTCTGTAGAATGGGGTAGTCAGAGTTTCCATGAAATGTGATATTGGATGAAGGGACTTACGGATTGTGAAGGAGCTGCCAAGGGCTGTGTAATTGCCATCTAGCCAAGTGCCCTGCGTCTGAGAGCAGCGTCCCCTCCAGCTCACCAGCTCCCCGGTTGAGGAGAAGACTCGGTCTGTGCTCCAGACCTGCCTTTCTCTCCTGGACTGGGCCTGGGGGAAGGCATCTGTGACTTGGAAAGAGGAGGAAGCCCCCTGCAGAGTGTGTTTTTGGGCTGCCCAGGTGGCCCCCTGGCAAAGGGAGACCTTTGCCAATGAAAGCAACTTTGGGAAATTTTTCAAAGCCATTTTCAATTATCCAGATGAAACGCATAGTTTTAAAACCCAGGGATGGTTGATGGACCCCAGGTAGTTTTGTCCAAGTTGCTTCTAGACATTCTACAGACAGGGATGATCCGAATTCAGCCTTCCCATCATGAGCAGGACTTCCGCCAGGGGGCCCGTGAGCACTTTAGCAGGGAAAGTGCTCTGTGCCTTTGCATCTGGGCTCCGAGAACCCATGATTCCCCAGGGGCCCTGGCCAGGCCCTCCCATCCTCAACCCTTGACTTCCTCCTTTTTCTCTCTGCAAATCAGACTTCTGCGGGTCTGTTATGAATAAATCTATAAAAATGTTCTCTGTGTGTTTCTTCCAAGGCAAAAATCTGAAGAAGTTAAGGCACATTAACTTCTTCCCGGAGTCCTGGCTGATCCGGGTTACAGCCAACCATTACCACGCAGTGAGTTGCCAGCTCAGCAAGGAAACAATTATTGAAATTTATTGCTTTTCTGCTTGGCTTTCTCTGGAGATGTGTTTTGCATTTGAAACCTCAGAGTCTTTGAGGTCAGGACGTTTCTGAGTCCTCCTCCAGGGGAGCGGGAAGATCCAAGCCTGGAGGGGAGGAGGAAGGGGGCTCGGTTGGAGCCAGGTGCTTCCGGCATGCACACTGCTGACCTGGAGAGTGAGGCGGGGTCGGGACCACTGGATGCCCGGCTCTCCTGACCCAGGCCCCCCTGAGGGACACACACTTAATACGTGCTTATTATTGAACATTTTTTTTAATGCAGAGAAACTGAAAGAAAGAAGACATACCCCTCAGACCCATCACCCAAAGACAACCACTACTAAGATCTCATTTTGGGTTTTTGGGGGGGTTTTTCTTAAAAATATTTAATGTTTTTACTTTATTTTTGAGAGAGAGAGACAGCATGAGCATAGGAGGGTCAGAGAGAGGGAGGCACAGAATCTGAAGACAGGCTCCAGGCTCTGAGCTAGCTGTCACACAGAGCCCGACGCAGGGCTCAAGCCCACGAACTATGAGATCGTGACCTGAGCCGAAGCCGGACGCTTAACTGACTGAGCCACCCAGGCGCCCCAATCTCATTGTGTTTTATTGGCTGTGAACTCTTTCACCAAGAACATTTGCCATAAGCAATGCTACTTTCCCCAGAAAATTTGCAGGGCTGCTAATTATTAACTATTAGGAGTGGCTGTAGGATGAACATATTTGCACATGATGGTTTATTTTACTATACTTACAATTAGTTTCTTAAGGAGATTCTCAAGAAGAGAAAATATGGGCCCAAAAAGGAATGTTCATTTTTGTTCTTGATATATATTCACAGTTTGGGAGCAAACTGCTCTTCCCCCAATAATGAATGAGCGTTGCTTCACTTGGTACATGCTCAGCCCATGTAGGGCGTTTTTATCTCGGATCCCTTTTGTCTATTGAGAGGCAAACAATGAAATCTCATTTCTCAATACGCATTCCCTTTATTACTAGTAAATATGAATATTTTTCCATGCGGCGCTTTACCCTTTATGAATTGTCTCCTCGAACTGCTGTACTTCTCGTGTCTCCAAGCGCGCATTTTTAGCGATGAAGCAGGGTAGTGTTTGAGTTCCCGAGACTTATGAGTCACTAGTTAAAATTCAATTCAGCCCAACAAATACCTATTGTAAAGTGCAACCACAGTACCCCGTGCCCCTGCACAGCCGATAGCGACTCCGTGAAACGGGGCCTCTCTGGGTCGTAACTCAGAGCTATGTTCTAACAGAGCAGAGTAGAGACAGGAGACAGTCGTTGGGGCTGGACATCTCAGGAAGTCCCCCCAACACACACACACACCCTCTTCTTGTTCTTTTGACCCTCCTTCCTTTTGCCCCTTGTGGGAGCCCGCCATGTCACAGAGCCCGCCACATGGGATCATGGCTTTATGGGCATGGTCATTCTCTGCATCATGATCAGGCTATCAATGTACACATTTTATTTCCCCAGGGAAAATTCTCAGGAATGTTCTGGTTCTCATCTCTCGTTCTCTGAAAGCATTAAGCACAGTATCTGGCACATAGTAGGCTTCAACAAATACTGCAGACTGGAATAATGGCCAAGTGTGGGATCCAGAGACAGAACTCTGCATCAAGCATGGTGGGGGTTGTGGGAGAGAGGGGGACAGATGCTCGCGTCCAGGGTCAGATCGCCAGTGAGCTGCGTGCACTTCTCTTTCAGCTGGAGAGTGGGGGTGACATGGCCCACGTGAAAGATCTTACCACCCAGGCTGTGAGATTCGGGCTACTGTTTAGCCAGGTATAGACACACACACACCCTCCCCGGGCCCAATCAAGGGGAAGGACCGTCCTCTCCCACACTTGAAAGAGTTGCTTCTTACCTCTGTTAGGAAGGCCAGGGCAGAAAAGCAAATAGTCATGTCTCTTCTGCATGTTCCCACCACATCCTAGAAAACAAAATTCACAAGACAGAGGCCGGGGACAGGCCATTCATTTATCTGATGTGCACATCCAAAATTTCTCCTTGAGGGGGACCAGCCAACCATCCTCGTTTTTCAAGGATGGAGGAGTTTTTCTAGGATGCAAGACTTTCGGTTCTGAAACCAGGAAAGGCCTGAGCAAACTGGGATGAATTGGTCATTCTCTTCCCTGCAAACATCAAGACTTGCCAATGGTGCAGGGAGAGAGTCCACTCCAAGCCTGCGTTTGCAGTTACCAAGGGGAAGCTATTCTGGGCGGATATTTACATGGGTCCCCCCAAAGCAAAGTGGGCCAGGGAGCTTGGCTGCAAGGCATTTGGGCACTCAGACACCAGGGGCGTATGCAGGGCTAGTGGCTGCATTCTGTCTTGGGTTCCCTGTGACGGGCACATTCTCCAAGAAACTCCTAGACTCGGACTTGTTTAAAGCCACTCCATTAGTGATCTCAAAAGTATTTGTGATTCAGGGACTCGGGGATCTGAATCTTTCATCAGAGATTCCCCTCTGGTCAGGCCTGGATGGGCTGGGTCTACCCCCTTGCTTGAAGAGACTCGCCTAAGTGGGCAGACCACAGACCACGGGTGCCAGGACACTTTGCAATACCATGAATATGGAGTATCTTTTAGGCCCATCCAAATTGGAGCAAATGCTTTGTTTCATAGGTCTGCAGGCCACAGATCATCTGAGAACACGCCCCACACGTCCTTGTCCCCACTGGAGGATGTGTGAGCAGTTAGTTTCATCACTGAGTCCAAACCCGTGGGGCTTGTGAAGTCACTACAGTTTGTTTGGCCCTTCCTAAGCTAAAATTGCTATTACGTTTTAATCAGTCAGTTTTGTGTTTCAAATTAGTCACTTTTGGTTCAGCTAGAATTGTTTTCTTCTACATCTTCTTGCCTTTGAATACGGAAGATTTTTTTCTCCTGTCACTTTGTTGTTTGTTTATCCTTCCCAATTCAGGAGTATACGACTCATTCAGAAATGATTGCCATATACGGATTCTTCTTTGAGATCAAGGGAATCAAACATGACACTACCTCTTACAGCTTCTACATGCAGGTAAGAAGGACAGCGCACAGGACAGGCGTGTCTCTGAAACAGCCTTTAAGATTCAGAGTCCATTCATATGCAATTAATGAGAATTGATCAATCATTAACTAATGATGAATATGGAATGTGTTATAAGCCTACTGCTAATCGGGCTCACAGACGTGATGCCATTTGATCTTTACAACCTTGGGAGGTTTGAGTGTCTCTGCGTCCAGGCGGCATCTATTGGCAAAGTTGGGGCTAAATTCTAGACTCTGACTCTACATTTGGGGCTCAGTTCATCTATTTCTACATGATGGGTGATGCTTTACAAACGGTCATTCTTCAATGGAGGAAAGAGGGAACAGTCATGTTTAGAGAGGCAAAGCAGGGCGGTGGACAGGACACCGGTGTATTCAGGAGGGCAGAGGGCTGCGCCCCAGTGCCTCTGCCCTAGACTTTTGGAAGAGTGCTGTCTTGCAGAGAGTCAAAGTCAAGCTGCCTGGTAAGCCGCATGAACTTAGCAAGCCTGTGAACCTCCCCATGTCCAGCTTCCTGAGTTTTAAGACGGAGAAAGTAATAGGACCCACCTGACTTGGTTTGGGGCAGTATTACTGTGTTACTTCGTGCAAAACGTGTGGAATAGGGCCTGATGCGTAAGGCACTATCTGATGATGATGACAATGACCCTGACAACAATGATCATGGACCACTATGTTCCCCTTTAGGATTTGCCTTGTGAGTCTCTAAGGCCTCAAGCTCCTTGAGAAACTGTATCTCATTAGTCTTTTGGTTATCACCACTAATCACAGTACCCAGAACACGGGGAAGGTGTTTGTATCGTGAGTCGGGTAAATGGATAAATACATGCGTGAACAAAACTGAGTTTCAGCCCCAGCTTCGCCACTACCTCCTTACGTGCCCTTGAGTGAGTCTCTTCCTTGGGTCAGTTCTTGGTCTTCAGTGACTCAGGCATTTTCCTATATCATGAAATTGACTGGATGCAAGAGATGGATTTTTATGGAACAGCACCCATCCAAATGCTCATGTGAATACTGTGTTGGTTTTTAAATCTTGGCAAAGTGATAGTGAAGACCTTCTGATTCAATACACCCTCATATAGTGGCATTTTTCTGGGTTCGCCAGACCCCAGTCCATCTGTCCACCGATGGTTCTGCACATGAGGGGCTCACATCCCCACTGACTCAGCAGCAGCAGACGTTCTCGGGAGGCGGGGCCACAGGGAGCACCCCCTTGCTCTCCACACACCTTCTACAGGAGACAGTATACCTCGCTTTGCTAACTCGGGGTCACCCCAGCTTCAGTTCCCCTAAGGTGGACCGCCCTCCTTGCAGAGAGTGAGGCACAGTGACTTGGAGTTCCCGTCCTCGGTCTGGGAGCACGGCCCTGTCAACCTGCGGGCGGAACGCCTGGTGAAGTACCAGATCGGAGCCCAGACTCTGGTGGACGGCAAGTGGCAGGAGTTCAGGACAGACCAGATCACCCAGAAGTTTGGGTTCTCCAAGCCGTCCTGCAAAAGCCACGTGAGTGTTTGTCTTTGACGTTTCTCTTCTCTTTTATGTCCTTTTTGCGCTTTCTCTCCACCACCTCTTTTTGGGGATCACTGGCTTTCCATCCCCAGTGATCCCCAGGGGACGCTTGCTCGCTTTCTACAAGATGATCACAACTCCATGCCACGCTAACACGAAACCTAGAATAAAAAGCTGAGGATGTGGAAAACTGTCACTATAACGCCAGATCCAGCTCGTAAATATCAAAGGGTCCTTTTTTTCTGGAGGAGGGGAGGTCTGGTGGGGCGTGTCTGCCACAAGCACCTCCGCTGTTGCTGGACATCACCTGTGATGTGCACCGACACCCGAGGCCTGGCCCACCGGCCTCAGCGGCCGCGCCGGCTTCCAAAAGGATTCTGTACCTGGCCTGGCTCCTGCTTGCCAGAGAGCCTGTCTGTAGTCCTAGAAGGAACTCTGGGCTGTGAGTTTCAGGAGGTCCAGGGGCCTCCCTGGCTGCCCTGCAGGGAGTGGGACTCAGCTTTAAGCCAGGGAGTCCTTCCCTGTCCTGGCTGCGTGTCAGAGCCCTCTGCCCTTTGCGAGGTCCGCAGGCCAGAGCACCGCCCAGCACGTGAGACCAGATAATCCGAGATGGGGCCCAGATATCAGTGTTGCTTAAAGTTTCCCAAGTTATTCTCCATGATGTCAGAAATCAGAATGGCACTTTCCCCTCGTGGAGGTGCGGGCTAGGAGGGGGGCCAGGCTGGGAGGGAATATGAAGATTTTGGAGGTGCCTGAAATGTTCTCTGTGGTGATCGGCGTGGAGGTCGTGAAAATCCACCAATCCTGGCCCTTAAGATGTGTGCATTTTATTGTACTAAGCCATACTTAAATGTTTTAAAATTTGTTCGGCAGACCTTCCCTAGGCCGTTCTAATGTGCAGCCTGAGTTGGGAATGACTGTCTTACCCCCTGGTAAGGCCCTACCCCTACCTCAAGAGGACAGACAATCATGTCTCTCATAAAAGCTTTGTTCTGTTTTACCTTCTAGGCCTTGAAAATCGACACTGTGGGCATCCCAATCTATGTAAGTTTTTCATTCATCTTCCCAATGTCTTGATAGTTTCCAGAAGAACCTGTGGGATTTTTCTTTCTTTCGCTGGTGTCTGCATAAAAGAAAATAAAATGGCGTGAAAGAGACTGCTCGAGCATTCAGTGCCTTTCCTAGTTGGCAGCGACCTCAGCAGAACCATGGTCTCGTGTCGGGCTGCTGTGACAGGGAACCACAGGCCACAGGGCTCGTGAGCGGTAGACATTTACTGTGCACAGTTCTGCTACGTGTCCAACATCAAGATGCTGGCACATTCAGTGTGGGGGCTGGTGACGACTCGCTTCCTGGTTCACAGACAGCCAGCTCCTCACTGGGCCCTCACATGGTGGAAGGGGAGAGGGGGCTCTCTGGGGCCGCTTTTTTTTTAAGTTTACTTATTAATTTTGATGGGTTGGGGAGAAGATAAAGAATCCTAAGCAGGCTCTGTGCTGACAGAGCCTGTCCGTTCACCATCCTTGACCTTGGAGCTGACAGCACAGAGCCCCATGGGGGGCTCGAACCCACAAACCATGAGATCATGACCTGAGCCAGAACCAAGAGTCAGATGCTTGACTGACTGAGCCCCGCAGGCGCCCCATGGGGCCACTTTATAAGGGTTAGAGTGGGGCCATCATGACCTAATCACTTTCCAAATACCCATCACTCTGGGGGGTTAAGTTTCAACACAGGAGTTCTGGGGAGACATTCAAGCCAGAGCCCCATACTTGTGTCATTTGTGGATGGAAAGTACCGGTCATGAGTCCATTCACCATCCTTGACCTCGGAGCACCGAGAGGTCAGCCCTAACTTGCTGCTTGTGTGGGAGCACGGTGTTGGGCGCATCAGCAGTAACAACATACTCCAATTGGGAGCACTTGGTGCATCTCTGCCTGCTACAGCGGACACACCAGACCACGGTCCTGCGGTCTCGGCTCAGCCAGAACAGGAGGCAGGAAGGCACGGGAACAATCACAAGGTACAGAGTGACTTATTTCCCATCTGCCTTTTCAAATGGGTTTCAGTGGTTTGGAGAAAGTGCGGTAGAGAACCCTTCTTCTCACTCTGTGGGTTAGTTTTCTATTGCAGTGTAACAAAGGACCACAAATTCAGTGGCTAAAAATAACACGCATTTATTGTTTCACAAATGTTGTGGTTCAGGAGTCCAGGCCACTTTGCCGGGTCCCCTCTTCAGGGTCTCCTAAGTCTGTGGTCTGGTGGCAGCTGGGCTGTGTTCTTATCTGAAGACATGACTGGGGAGAACCCATGTCCAAGTTCAGTAAGTTGTTGGCAGATTCATTTCCTATAGCTGCGTAACTGGGGGTCTGGCTGCTTACTGGCTGTTGGGAGAAGGTCGCCCAGGCCCTGGAGGTCCCCTGTGGTCCTCTGCTGGGAGTCTTTCTCTATAGACATTTCAAAGCATGGCTTCCTGTCCTTCAAGGCCAATGGGAGAGTCTTGCTTGGGCTAATCTGTGAAGACAGAGTCTTAGATCATGTAAGGTAATCTTGGGAATGACATTCCACCACCTTACCCATGTTGTCTGGACTAGAAGTGAGTTACATGTTACACCCGTACTCAAGGGAAGGGGTCAGGACAAGGAGTCACCTCAGGTGTGCCCCCTGCAGCGCGTTATCCAGCATCTTGGAAAAGTGATGAAGCATCCTGGGTGCTATGCAGATACCAAGGCAGGTACATTTAGTCTAATGATCACCTTAGAGTCAGACGTGGGCCAAAGGGACCTCCTTCTCAGCAGAGAACTGATGCCCCATGCAGGGTGACCTGGGAGAGGGGGAGCCTGGTGGGAAAGTGGGAGATTTGGAATAGAGGAACCGGGGGTTGAATCCATGTTTCCAGGTGCATCCTCGCCCCGCTTCTGCAAGTCCTGGCCCGTCTCCCTCATCAGCTTGCTTCTGGCCAGGTCCCACCCTTGGGAAGTAGTGACAGGGGCTTAAAGGACAAGAGACTGGGAGAAGCCAGGCATTTTCTAGCCGCAGCTGTGGCTCCTTCATGGCTCCTGCCACGGCCCTGCGTCTACCAAATGGCCCTGCTCCTGGTTCTGCGTCCCTTCACGCCAAGAGACAGTGCCGGCTTCCTCCTGCTGAGTCTCTGGGTTGCCACATCCACATCCTCCCGTTTGCCTTCTCAGTTCTTCCGTCATCCCTGTAATCAGTTCTCTGTATCGTATTTATTCTGTCTGAAATCCCTGGATTACTGTGTGCCCTCCAGAAAGCCCCTAAGGGGAAGGGTTTCGATAAGTTGCTAAGTGTGGCCCAGTGGGGCAGATTGTTGGAAACCGCCTGCGGATAATTCTTCCCATCCCTGTAGGGCTGGGGCAAGGGTGAGGCTCACCTTGCATCCAAACACTCAGTAATTCAGATAGACAGTATTTTAATGCAATATCAAAAAAAATAAAAACAATATTAAAAATCTATGATGCAGTTTGATGAATTACCATAAGGTGAGCACCACGTGTCACCGGCCCCCAGGCCGGGAACTGAAAGAGCATCATTCACACCCCAGACGCCCCCTCCTGTTCACGACCCTCCCAGTCACTACGCCTTGAAAGTAAACACTGTCTCGACTGTCACCATTACTTAGCTTGGCCATTGAGTTGGAATATGTGATCAACAATATCACAGGTGCACCCTGTCCCGTGCCTGCGTTCTTGTGTTCAACATCTTGTTTAAGAGATTCACCTATGTTTTCATAGAAAGGTATGGTTTATTTTCAAATAAGCATCATAGTTTCAGTTTTCATTTTTCAGAACAGGAAATGGTATTTTGAATAATGTAGACTTGTTAAAGAAAAAGAAGAAAATAAAATCCACTGGGATTTTATTATTTTTATTATAAATTATTTATTATAAAATTGTTGTTATTATATACATTATTATGATTATATTTATTACATTTTATTATTGTAGTATCCCCATCACTCACAAGCCGGGAAGGTAACCTTTTGGAATCATGGTGGGGGCACTTAGAGGGGTTTTTTTCCCATTCAAAATGGGACAATGCAGAGCATCTTCCTTAGAACCTGATGTTTTTCTCAAGGATTAAACAGAATGGTTTCTTTAGCCAAGGAGCACAGTATTTGGGGAAGAAGACAATGAATGATGTCTTTGAGTCACCTCCAAACTAACTGTGCCAAGTCAGAAAAGTCCCCTGTCCCCCTCAGTGCACATTGCCTTTTCGGGACCGGGAGCCCGCGCCGCTGCTGCGTGGGACAGTCCCTGTGCAGCCGTGTGGGGGCGTGATGGCCCTGGCTCTGGAGAAAAAGCAGCCTCCGGGCGCTTTCCCCGCAGCCCTGGGGATCACAGAGAACGTCAGAATGAAACGTGCTGAAGAGCGAGTGTGAGTCCGCCGATGTCCAAGAGAGAAGAGGCTGTTTAGAAGCACCGCTGAGACAGGAAGGGTCGCCCCCATCTAAACGCAGCACGGGTCCGGCTTAGCCCTTCGGAATATGCAAACTCCAGATGGCGGACTCCGCAGGAGTTCGAGAAACTTGCAAAGCAGCAATGCCAAAACCGTCCCCCTGAGGTGCCGCGCTGAGCCGTGAGGGTCCAGCAGCCAGGCATGTAGGAGGAAGGCAGCCCCGGCCCCAGAGGAAGAGTAGGCATCTCCTGCCTCCAGAGCCAGCAGCAGAAAGGCACCTTGCTGTCAACCAGAGGGCCCCTTGGATGTCATTTCTACCTGCTTGTTGTACAGTGGGGAAACTGAGGCCCAGAGAGGTTGGAAGATGCTTACTAAGCACCTCTGACCCCTGAGGCACTTGACACCCACCTTCTCAGTGAATTCTTGCAACCCTCCATGAGTTCGGTGTATCTTCCATAACCAGTGAGCGTGGAAACTGAGCCCCCGAGAGTAAGGCCTTTAGGGTCTAAGGCTCCTCAGAGTGGCAGAGCTGGGGCCCACTCAGGGCTGGCCGCAGGGCCCTTGTGCTTCCGTTTCCCTCCATGACCAATGGGAGAGGTGAAACGTTTTAGGGTGCTTAATTCAAGTACTTAATGAACATCTACGTTACTAGCAGCAGAACTGTGCCCTGCACATCCGGGCCACGCCGCGCATGTGATACTGAACGGAGAGTTAGCACAACGGGGACAACGGTCTCTCTGAGCAGGCAGCACATTAACGGGCCTTGGAGGGCGGACAGTGTCCTTGCAGCTGGAGGATGCGGCGGGGATGCAGCTGGGAAGCGCGCAGTGGTGGGAGCGGGCAGGTCTCCTGGCCCAAGGCTCGTGGACAGAATCCTCCCCTGAATCCCCGGGGAGCCGGTGCCAGAGCAGGTGCCCATGCCCCGGCTGCAGAGGCTGGCGCTGCAGTCTAGGGGACTCCCAGGGACCTGCGCTTTGACAGGCTTCCTGGGAGGTCCCGATGCGGGAGGTCTGCCCCCCTTCCCCCCTTCCCCCCCCTTCTTCCCCTTCTGCCCCCACCCCCCACTCCCCCTCCTTGTCCCCCTTCCCGCGCCTAGAGACTCCACCCTGAGGATGTCCTTTCCACCCCAGGGTTCCCCGCGACACTCGGTGGGGAAAATCCGACAGCAGCAACAGACCTGTGAATCTATTTCACCCCACTGATTTTAGATTTACGGCCAAAATGTCCTGTCCTATGAAAGAACATTCAGGAGGCGCCCTGGTACAGGTGACCGGTTCGCTGCAGTCCAGAGCCCACCCCTTTCCACTAGGGGGCGAGGTCTGCCTCCAAAAGGGGAACTGATTAAAAAAATAATAATAATAAATTAAATTAAAAATTAAATTAAAAATAAAAAATTTTTAATTTAAATTAGAAAAAACATAAAAAAATTTTTTAAAGGGGAACCGGATTTCTCGAGGCAGAAATTCGCACCTAAAAACTTCATCTTGCGGCGTCTTCCTTGCTTAGTGGTTGACAGCGAACTTTCGTACATCCTGGGTGAGGCTCGGGTCCTTTGAACATCTACAGCATTCATATCATGAAAATCTCTGAACTCGGGAAGCATGAGTCTTGAGATAAAAAAAATTTTTTTTAAGATGATCTTAAAAGCTCTTCTCTTCATGAGAACTTTTTAGACTAGAATTTTAAACCTCACAGTCATGACGCCCGCAACCTCACATGTTGTGTGCCACAGCCTGGACCACCCCCTCTGCCGCTGCCATCACCTCTCCAGACCCTGGTCTCCAAGAGGGACGGACAGCAGTCCCTCTGCGTCAACAACCCCTTGAAGTCTTAAAGTCAAGACTTTGGGTCCTAGCTCTGCCCTTTACTTTCAGTGTAGCCTGAGATAAGTCACCTCACCTCCCTGAGCCTCAGAGCCTAATCTGAAGTTGGCAAGTAGCCCCGTGGTCAGGGCTAAATAAATGGATGTGTGATTTATCGCATAACAGGAGCTTAATACGATTTAGTCTTGCTTTGCCCTCGTTGCTTGAAATCGTTTTTTTTCTTGTACTTGTTGAAGGTTAAGACGGACACCGTGTGAACTTGAGCAAGTTTCTTTCCTTCTCTGGACCTGCTTTCCCTTGTACAAAATGACAAGATTAAGCTAGTGCCCGTGCTGAACCCTTCCAGCTGCCATCTTTGAATTCTCTGCTTCCCTGAGTGGAGGAGCACTTGCCCAAAGTGGATGGATGAGCCTAGGGACCAGGAGAAGGAGGGGCTGGGGGGGGGGGGAATGAACTGCTTCATTTCGCCGTAGGCTCCTTGGATGGAGAACCGATTAGGAGCAAGAGATACTTTTTTCCTGTCTCCTCGTTGGAGGGCTTTGCATCCCGGAGACTGGTGTGTCTGTGGGAGCAGAGAGGAGAGAGGAAGTTTTTACTCTTCCAAGCACAGGCTGGGGAGAGGAAGGGCTGGGGGCTGCTGAGCTTCGGGAGTGGGTGGGTGGGGCTGGGTGGGGGAGCCCCAAGCTGCATTTGCACACCGGGTGTTGACGAAGGATTTGGCGGAGGCCGGTCCACAGACCCTGGGCCCTGAAGAGCCAGGGCAGGGCTGGCAGATTCTCTGTACGGAGACGGAGAGGGAGAAACAAACCTCTGTGATGGTCCTCAGAGCGGGGCTGTCCCCTGAACCTTCTGCGGTGATAGAAATGTCCCGTATCCACCCTGTCCACTATGGTAGCCACTAGCCGTGTGTGGCCACTGGGGACTTGAAATACGGCTAGTGGGACTGAGAAACTGAGTTTTCAATTTTATGTCCATTTCATGTATTTAAATTTAAATGGCTAGAAGTGCAAATAGGAGCAGAGTCACAGCAGTACCCACCAGGGAACAGGGAGATGACACCCCCGCTCCTGGGTCCTTCCGGATTTTGGAAGCCCTCCAGGGTATGGAGCCTCTTGGCCTCTCCCCGGGGCCCCGGGAACGTAACTTCAGCCTGTGGCTCCTCCAAACATTTGCAGACTGCTGGGTGAAGGCCACCATCCCCGGGGGGGGGGGGGGGCGTCCTGGGGAAAAAGAAAGGTTCTGATGCCAGGAAAGCAAATTCAGCTCTGTATGGGGGGTACGCACAACAATGGTACCCCCACTTCTTCTCCAGGCACTGATGGTCATTGACATTTCAATAAGTTACAATGAAATAAAATTAACAACTGAATTTCTCCATCCAGCTGGCCGCATTCCAAGTGCTCAGGGGCCACACACGGCTAGGGGCCACCGTCGTGGGCAGGCAGGACACGGAACACAGGGCTCCTCTGGCCCCACTTGGTGACCTCGAATGAGTCATGTGCTCTCTGTGCTTTCATTCCCTGACTCATTCATTCACTCCACAGACTGCTGGTGCCTGCAGCCGTGGGTCGGGCTTGGGTTAGGGTTTCAAAGGTGAACAACACAGGCGCTGCCCTCAGGGAGCCTACAGGGTGGGGAGAGACGGGCATCGGTAGAGGCCCGAGCGCTCTGAGGAGAGGAAGCCCTGTCCTCTGAAAGCAGAAAGCAGAGAGAGCTGACCAAGCGCCCCCAGGAGGGGGAGTGAGGCCCATGAAGGACCCTCCCCAGGGAAGTGACACTTGGGCTGAAAGCAGAAGTAGGAGTGGAGTTAAAACAGGTTTGGCAGAGACATTGGAACAGAGCCAGAAGGTAGATTAGTGGGTGCTGAGGGCTGGTGGGGAGAGGAGGTTGGGGAGATGGGAGACTGCTAAGGGGCACGGATTTCTTCTATTTTTTATTAAAAAATGTTTTTAATGTTTATTTTTGAGAGAGAGGGACAGAGTGAGAAGGTGAGGGGTGGAGAGGGGCAGAGAGAGAGGGAAACACAGAATCTAAAGCAGGCTCCAGGCCCTGAGCTGTCAGCACAGAGCCTGACACGGGGCTCAAACTCACAAACCGTGAGATCGTGACCTGAGCTGAAGTCGGACGCTTACTCAACTGAGCCACCCAGGTGCTCCAGGGGCACAGGATTTCTATTTAGGGTGATAAAAATGTTCTAAAATGGACTGATGGTGTCCATTGCGTTGTGCAATATGCGTTGAATATGCTTCAGATCATTGAACACTGCACGTACCTGGGTGAATTGTGTGACACACGACATATCTCAATAAAGCTGTTAAGAATGCAAAGAGGAGGAGCTGGGGGTTCGGGAGAAGTCTCAAGCCCAGATGACAGTATGTGCAGGGGGGCCTGTCCTCTTCCAGAAGACACTGAGCCAGCCAGGCAAGCAGCAGTGGCTGGGCCCAGAGTGAGTTGGACCTGGAGACCACGTGAGGGACTTTGGTCTTTTTCCAGACGGTAGCCAGGCACACTGACGAGTTTTTAAGCCTGGGCCTGACCTGATGAAATTTGCATTTGGAAAAAAACAAAATCATTCTGGATGACGGATGGCAAAAGCGTTGTGGGGGAGGGGTGTCAGAGCAGGTACGAGTACATTTTAAGAGGATTTGGTGGGGATGGTGCCAAAAAACAAAATCAGAAAAATAGCCAATGGTTTGGCTACAGAGGTGTTCCTTGAAGCATTGTTTATGATACAAAACCTCGGCAGGATCTTAGATTATCCAAAAGCAGGAATTAGATAGAATTCGGTACATCTGTATTTTACACAATCATTAAAGTTGTTGCAGTAGACTAGCAGCAAGATTTTTAGAATTACAGCTAGTTGGAAAAACAAGACAATTAGAATATGCATATTTTTAAAAATTTTTATTTAATGTTTATTTATTTTGAGAGAGAGAGAGACAAAACACAAGCAGGAGAAGGACAGAGAGAGAGGGAGACACAGAATCCAAAGCAGGTTCCAGGCTCTGAGCTTTCAGCACAGAGCCCGATGCGGGGCTCGAACCCACGAGCCATGAGATCATGACCTGAGCTGAAGTCAGACGCTCAACCAACTGAGCCACTGAGGCGCCCCAAGAATATGCATATTTTAATTATATTTTAAGGTGAAATTGATGGATCCAAAGGCAAGTGCTACTTTAATTTGCTATTGGTGAATATCAGTGGATGTTACTATTTATCTTCCCACCAGCAGTGACGAGCCTTTTTGCTTCTCCACGTCCCCATCACATTCCCCCCTGCCACCTGCTGACACATTTGAAGAGGCAGGTCAATCCACTCTCGGAGCTGATGTGAGTTACAGCAAAGGTAGCTTCAACCTTTATTTGGCTGAACAGGATTTCCTGGTTTCTTGGCCTCCCAGAGACACCTTCCCCTGACCCATTTCTCACCCAAACAACGGGGTCGGGTTTACTCCTGGACTCCCTTTCAGAGAAGGAATGTTCAGGTGCATGAAGCAAACCCAGCAGGAAGCCAGGCATCGCTGCAGTCAGATGGGACCGCGGCTGGCAGCAGCGGAATTGTCCTGTGTCAACCCGGAGGAGCAGAAAAGGCTCAGTGAGTCTCAGACACAGTGATTAACTTCTCTTTAATCTCCGCATCACTGAGCAGCACAGCCTACTGCTCAGCTTCCCCAGCGAGCCCGGTATGAGTCACCAACGTCTTACTGCGGATGTCCTCCGGGAGCCTGAGCATGTTTCATTTCAGGCAGGTGTGACGGGCCCTCGATGTGCCCTTGAGATGCCCAGGGAGTGAATGGGGCCCGCTGTTCCCCTCCGACCCCAGCGAAGAATCGAATCCACAATGCCTTATTTAAAACAAAATACTATTGCTCCAGAGTCTTTTTTCTGCTCCATTTCTTTCCTTTTTTTCCTGGCTGTTGAACCAAGGCTGAAGGTCCTTGGGAGATGGGGCATCTCTTTAAGTAATAGGAAGTTTGTTGACTCATGGGTTAATTGAGAAAATCATTTACCAAACCGTATGTGGGCATGCTGTGCCAGCAACCCTTGAACTGCCCCAGAGACGGGGACCCAGCTGTGGCCTGTTTAGCTCTTTCTTCTAATGTGGGTCACTCCTTGAACTAGGACAGTCTGCAGGTGTTCCTTTGTGCTCAGAGACTCAGACTCTTAACCCTTGAAAGAAAGAAGTAGGGACAAAGGCCTGCCTGGGCATGTCAGGGCACAGGAATCAGGGAGAGGAAAGCAGAACCTTTTTCACATTGCTGATGCCTCGTACCCCTCTGACTTCACTACATAAACTGTGCAATTCGATTAGACTCCTAGGAACCTCCCTGCCCTACAACTTTCTTGCTGTGTGACTTTCAGCAAATCACCCCACCTTTCTGAGCCTCTTTCTCAACCTCACAGAGCCACTGTAAAGATGAAATGGGGTGACGGATGGGGATGTGTGGTAGGCAGAATAATGGCCCCAGTCCCCAGAACCTGTGAATGTGACTTTATATGGCACGAGGGACCTCACAGGTGTGAGTAAGAATTTTGAGTTGGGGGAACATTTATAGGAGCACTATCAACAACAGTCAAAGTATGGAAAGAGCTCAAATGTCCATCGACAAATGAATGGATGAAGAAGATGTGGTATATAGACAATGGAGTATTACTCAGCAATCAAAAAGAATGAAATCGTGCCATTTGCAACTACGTGGATGGAACTAGAGAGTATGGTGCTAAGTGAAATTAGTCAGAGAAAGACAAATATCATATGACTTCACTCATGTGAGGACTTTAAGATACAAAACAGATAAACATAAGGGAAGGGAAGCAAAAATAATATAAAAACAGGGAGGGGGACAAAAACTTAAGAGACTCTTAAATATGGAGAACACAGGGTTACTGGGGTCGTGGAGGGGATGGGCTAACGGGGGGAGGGGCATTAAGGAATCTACTCTTGAAATCATTGTTGTACTATATGCTAACTTGCATGTAAATTTTTTTAAGTTAATAAAAATTTTTTAAAATACAGGGAAAGGGCTACTGAGCTTTAGAAAGTTTAAAATTAGCATTAACAGTGTAACTTTTCAATTCCCATTATTAAACTTTTATCTCATTTCTGGTATTATTCTAAAAAGAATTTTGAGTTGGGGGGATTATCCTGGATTCTCGGACCGGGCTCAGGGTAATCACAAGGGATTGTGTTGTAAGGGATCCTTACAGCAGGGAGGGAGGAGGTCAGAAAGGCAGAGCGATGAGCCCACATAAGCAGAGACTGGAACGATGAGACCATAAGCCCGAGAATTCCAGCCGTCTCTGGAAGGTGCGGGAGACACAGGACAGATTCTCCCCACAGTCCCCAGGAGGAACCAGTTCTGCCGATACCTTGAATCTAGCCCAGTGAGACCGGTTTCAGACTCCTGGCTTCCAGAAGTGAGGGAGGATAAATGCGCGTTTCATTAGGCCACTCCGTTCATGGGAATGTGTTACAGCAGCCACAGGAAACAAATACGGGATGATCTGGAAACACAGAATCCTGCACGAGTGGGGAGATTTGCTGTGACATAGCCAGAGCCGGGTGGGGCCAAGCGCAGTGGGTGGGACCGATGGGCCAGCAAGGTGTCTATTTGCATGAGCTTATTTGCAGGGAGGGAAAGTGCCTCCCCAACAGCCAAGAGTGGCTGTGTGGCTAGAGTGTCGTCTGCTATCTAACCCTACCTGGCCACCCAGATGTAAGCCCCAGTCCAGTGGGGAGAGGCTCTGGACAGAGCCGAAGGGACTGTTTTCCAAGAGACTGTGACAAGGCAGGACACAGCGGGTAGCAGGGACCATTTGCCCCATTTCTTCGCTGCCTGGCTGGTTCTGGCCCCCAATGCTGCCTCTCAACACCCTCAGCCTTGACCTGGGACAGTTGCAAAACACCACCCTTGGGACTTTCTAGGCAGCAAGTGTCTCTAAGAGATTCAAGCCAAAGACCTAAAGTTTCCTCTGAAACTCCCCCAAAGAAATAACGCAATGAGCTGTTGCAGGGGGTAAACAGTGGCCACTGGTACTGGGACCAATGTGTGAGGTTCCCACCTGCTCATGAGGCCTCGGGACCCCCAGGCCTCTGCAAGGCCCACCCGTGGGCACCCATCCCGCTCCTGTCGAGGACAGCCGCTCCCTAGATGACCCTCTGAGCTGTTTCACAGCTGCCCCTCCACTCTGGGCACGGTGAGTGGCCACCCCTCACCTATGGGAACGTGGCCTGTTCACTGGCACTCAGGTATGGTCCCCTGCAGATTCCTCCTCCCCTGTGTCACCTGCAGAGCCATCAGCCGGATGGCCCAGCCAGATGCCGGACGTCACAGCGCTTCTCACGCTGCAGGTGTCTCATTAACCCAGCAGCACTACAGGTCAAGGCAAGGGTGCCCGTGACCTGGGGGCTGCACCACCGAGTGGGATCCCCTCTCATCCTGAGCGGATGGGCCTCGGGCCTCACCCATCGCGAGCGAACACTGGTGCCCCTCGGCCACCAGCCTGGGCACGTGCCTTCTCTCCCTTCTGATCTGCTGCAGTGCTAACTCTCCTGCCACACCACCACCCACGAGTGACACCGCAGGGAACGGATCACACAGGATCACCCCTCCATCTCTTTAAAACCCTCAACCGCATCCCAAATAGGACTTAGAAATAGTTAGATTGAGCAACAAAAATACGAGGTGCTTGGCTAAATTTGAATTCCGGATAAACCAGGCATAATTTTGTTAGTAGAAATCTGTCCCCAGAGCTACCTGAAATTCAGGTTGAACTGGACACCCTTTCCTTTATGCGGCAACCCTAACTGAATACGATGAATGCAGTCTCAACTCTGCCTCAATGGACTCCTGGGAGCCCCGCTTTTGCCTACCTCGTAGACCTCAGATTATGCCCTCCACATGCTTCTCCACATTAGGCTTGTTGCAGCCACTTAACCGTGTTGAAGCCTTTCCCCACTCTGAGCCTTATACGTTGTCTTGGGGCACCTGGGGGGCTCAGTTGGTTAAGCGTCAGACTTCGGCGCAGGTCACAATCTCACGGTTTGTGAGTTCGAGCACCGCATCCAGCTCACTGCTGTCAGCACAGAGCCCACTTTGGATCTTCTGTTTCCCCCCTTCCCCCTCCCCCCACTGGCACTCTCTCTCTTAAATAAATCCGTATACATTCTCTTCCTCCGCAGAGTCCCCCCCAGATCCTCACGCAGAAGGCCTCTGCGGATCACTCAGGTCTCAGCTCCCGGTCACCCGCTCCGGGTGGCTTCCCTGAGTCCATCCAGGCACTCTCTTGCCTCCTACTTTCTTCCTGTCATATACCTCAGTTCACTGCTCACGGGGCTGGAAAATCTCAGAAGCTAGCCAAGTGGAAAAGGCACGGGAAGCCCATGAAGTGATTTTCCATCGGGATGGATGGAGTGAGGGTCCGTGGAAAGCTCTGGAAGTCGACCTGGTTGTCCTGCTATGTTTTCGTCTACTCTCCTCCAAGGGTGCAGGAGAGATGGGGGGGTGGGGTGGGGATGGGGGGGAAGAAGCCAGAGCTGCTTCACCTCTGGGGGGGCCTTTCTCCCCCCTACCTTCTCCTCCCTGGCCTTGTGTTATAGGGTTGTTAACAGACTGCATCCTTCTGTCTTCGCCTCTGCCCTGCCTGTGTTCCTTCTCGAGCTTGGTTCCTCCGGCCAAGTGTCAAGGATACTTAGGAAAGTTCCTCCTGTCACCTGGGGGTCAGGAAAAATCTCACAAAAGCGTCTTACCATTGTTGTAAGTCTGCCCCCAAACACCTTTCTCAGAGCAGGATGTCCTGAATCATTCTAGAATTTCAAAATCTGTAGTACCGTAACAGCCAGGGAAACTTTGGTTAAGCAGGGTCCTCTCCTTCTGGAAATCAACAGCCAGTCCTCAAAATCTCTGAGTCTCTCCAAGGCCTTCAGAGGCAATGCTTGCCTGTGGTGCAACCAGTTTTATTTTTGTGCCCCAATCCACCTTGGACTAACATGTCTATAAAACACACTAAAAAGTGAAGCACTAGAAAAAGACTTACAAAATACAACCCCTCTGACTCTGCACTTGTGTATTGCAGTGTTAAAATGCCACACACACTTCTAAATGTTGACTCTTGCTTCGGCACATGAGCCACTGAGGACAGATGGTAAATGTTTGTGGGGAAGGAAGCTGGCTGGGAGAAAGGAGTCTTCAAGCCACGTCTCTAAGGCTCGGTCGGGCTGAGTGTTGTCACCATGACTTCAAAGTCATGACTGCTCTTAGAAGAAAAGCCAGCGGGCGTAAACCTTAATTTAGGGAATGGTGATTGGTAGTTAGGATGTGGCTCATATGTTTACTCTGTGGCAGGCGCAGTGTGGGGAGCTCTCAAGGCCTATCCCCGCTACCCTATTAGGTTCGTTCCATCGTCATAGCGGTCACTTTACAGAGCAAGGACCTGGCTTCAAGGAGCCAGAGTGCCCAGTCCAGGAGGCGATGACAGAGCTGAGATTTGAACACAGACCTTCTGGTTTCAAAGCGCCCTTACCCACCGCACCATGTCACCTTCCAGATCCATTAAAGGGGCTATTTATGACTTTGGGGGAAAAGATTTCCTGGCCCAGGGCTCCCCAGAGTCAAAGGTAACTTCTTTCTGTGCCCGATACTGCGCTGCTAGAAGAAGGGCAGAGTTCCACAGACAACCTCATTTCGAGCAGTGTTCTCAAACTCGAGTGTGCTGCCACCAGAATCACCCGGAGGACCGCCTCTAACACAGGCTGCGGGGGTGGGACTCAGTCAACGAGTGAGTGCCGGGGGAGAAGAGAGGATTTCCATTTCTAACAAGCGTCAGGTGAGGCCGAGGTTCAGCCCACACTCTGAGAACCGCTGGCCGTGGAGAGGCAGGTAGGACGGAGCGCTCAGAGGTTCTCTGAATCGGGGAGCTCCTCCCTGGGCGAGGCAGACCAGAGTTGGGAGGGTGCTGACATCTCTCTGTCCACTCCAGGGGGCCTCCTTCACTCCATTTTTCTTGGGGACTCACCGTTTGTTCTAAAGCACCAGGCATTCCAACCAATTCAGCACAGTCTTAACAGTGAGCTGGGGGGCACCGTGGGCACCGCAAGAACAGGCGGGCCCATACGTCCTCTGACTGTGGCGCCCGGCTCAGGTGTTCGCGAAAGGTCCAGGTAGATTCCCCCCCGCCCCCCAAACCACTCCTGTGAATTCCAGCTTATTGCCTGGGCCGGAAGAAAACTGGTGATGCTTTTCCCCACTCCCCATGACCTTGCTTAAGGATCTTCAGGAATGGAGATGGACTGATCTGGCCCAGAAATGACAAGGGGAGATCAGAAAATGGGATTCCAGGGGCACCTGAGTGGCTCAGTCAGTTAAGCCTCCAACTTCAGCTCAGCTCATGATCTCACGGTTGGTGTGTTTGAGCCCCGTGTCGGGCTCTGCGCTGACACTGGGGAGCCTGCTTTGGTTCTCTGTCCTTCTCTTTTCTCATCCCCTCCCCTAATAGATCGTATGTGTGTGCGCACACACACACACACACACACACACACACACACACACACACTCTCTCTCTCTCTCTCTCTCTCTCTCAAAAATAAATAAACTTAAAAAAAAAGAAAATGAGATTCCAAATGGAAATGAAAATTTTATGCAGGGAAATCAGGAAACTTCCTCCACACCTGTTTGGCTCCGAGAGGCGGTCTACATGCTAGAATCAGTTCTGTATGAAGCGGCTGAGTGCTGCGTTTTGTCCGCAACTAACTCGGGCTAGCCCAAGGCTGATGCCAATATGGGGGGGGGGCAGGACTATTTTAAGACCATCTTGGGCCCAATCTCGTTTTCAGAGGCTCTGCTTCCAGTCACATTACACATATAAAAACTCAGCCCCCGGGGCGCCTGGGTGGCTCAGTCGGTTGAGCCTTCGACTTCGGCTCAGGTCATGATCTCACGTATGTGGGTTCGAGCCCCACGTCGGGCTCTGTGCTGACTGCTCAGAGCCTGGAGCCTGTCTTCAGATTCCTCTCCCTCTGGCCCTGCCCCTCTCATGCTTTGCCTCTCTCTGTATCAAAAATAAATAGAGCATTAAAACAATTTTTTTAAAAGCTCAGCCCCGTTTCACGTTCAAGAGAATCCATTTTGCTATACATTTTGACGGGGTTTTGTAAGTTTGCGCTGGAAATTACTTGGCTCTATGAAAGATTTAATGTATAATAATTATCTATAATTTCTGAGCCATCATGTATATCTGAAAACTTTTTCTGAAATTTCAGCGTCATGAAATTCCAGCTCTCAATTTCACGACTAAGGAGGTTGACAAAGTGTTACATTTCACGTGGACATTTGATTAAATGTTAATAACAATAGGGCTGTTTCTCTTATTTTAGAGATCATAAGTTTTTTGTTTTTGTTTTTTCTGGTTTTAATTGTTTTCAAACACTCTTGGGTCCAGGTGCTGTCTTTTTAGCACTTAAAGGGTCAAATACGCCATCACCCAGGCTCCTGGGAGGCCGTCCCCCAAGCCACCCTGCCTGGGCCGTCTCTGCACAGCTCACTCGCCGACCTGCTCCGAGTGCTTGCCACGTCACCTTGTCCAGACCAGTCCCGACCACACCCTCCCCTCCCTGGCATCTCTAATCCCTGTTACTTGGTGTGACTTTGTCATCTTCAAATGTACCGTGTAATTTACTCAGTTGTCACGTCTATTGTTTATTATCTGTCCCTCCCATCACCCCCACCTACCCCACCTAGATGGGACATAAACTCGAGAAGAACTAGAACTGGGTCTTTGAGGGTTGGTGGTTTTTTTTTTTGTTGTTTTGTTTTTTGATGTATCCCAGGTGTATAGAAGAGTGCCTGGCACTCAGTAAATATTTGTTGCATAAAAGTATGCAGCAAATGTAGCTGGAAGTGGAGATAATGAGTAGGGGCTTTTTGTTTTAAGACTGGAAGCCAGGAAGGGGACAAGACCTCCTTTTGCATTATAATGCCTAGGATGTCGGATTGCCTAAGCTTCACTTCCAGGGCTGGAAAGGTCTGAAGGTTGTTTCCCACCAGGAGTGCAGGTCTTTGTGAGGGCCCCTCCCCCACATGCCCTGCACCCCAGAATCCAACAAAACCGAGAATGACTGGAGGCTGGACCAGGAAGAGGGAGGGAGGGTGAGAAGCAGTCCTGGAGACCCCAAGAGGAGACAAGAAGGGAACACAGGAGAGAGGAGAGGGCCTCTGCCAGTCAGGAGCAGTGACCTGGGCCCAGACCAACGCCCTGTGCCCAGGACAGAGGTTAGGAGGAGTTGCGCATGTCAGAGAATCCCTTGCAAACCTGGCACCTGGGAGTCCTATGTCACAGAGCCTGAGGTCGAGGGCAGGTTGGACACCTTCCAGGACTCTTATGAGTTTGTTTGCTACAATGACACTCAGGTCCCATGGCTGTGGGCTGACCTCTTTCTCTCCTCCATCATGAGGAGCTGCCGGGGCTGTGGACACCAGACTGTGACAGGAACTCTGCGGGGCCCCGGATACTGCCAGGGAGGTGGCCAGCGGGGGCTGCTTAGGCCTCTAGGAAGGGAGGGATGGACGGACGGACTTCCCTGACAGGAGAAGGGAGGGTAGCCTCACCCTCCTCCTCTCTCTGCATGCTCCTCGCTTGACCCTCCCACCAACTGTCGGTATACCAACAGTTACAAAACTGTGCAAGGATGTGTGCAGTGTCTCATTTGATCAAGGTGGGACCTTGAGGCTCCAGCGTGTGCCTGTCAGACCAGTGGCCTGTGTCATTTCCCCAGAGTCCCTTGAGGATTACAGAACAGGGCTTCCCATTATGCAGCGTCTTCCTGGGCTCAAGGGTCCAAGGGGAAGGGCAAAGGGATTTGGAAACTCAAACCTATGAGTCAAAGGTTAAGGGACAAGGGATTGTCAGTCTTGGGGAAGTGGGCCGAGGGGAGTGGGTGCCTATCAATACTCAATGTTTTGTTTGTTTTTTAGCACGTGAAAGGTGTCATTTTGGGCAATCAATTATCTTCCATTTCTGCTCAGGACCCAGCAGACTTCCTGGAGTTTAAAGACCAGTAAGAGCACTCTGAAGTAGAGGCAGGGATACACTTCTTTCTGTTGTTGATCAGCAGAGAACGCTGCTGCAGGTCACAGCAAAAAGAAACATTCAAAAATAACTAGGGTTAACTCCGTCCCCAAAGGTGCATAGATTTATGTGTTTTAAAGTCCTTTTCACATGATATGTAGCTCACACTTTATTTTTTTTAATGTTTTATTTATTTTTGAGACAGAGAGAGACAGAGCATGAGCGAGGGAGGGGCAGAGAGAGAGGGAGAGACACAGAATTGGAAGCAGGCTCCAGGCTCTGAGCGGTCAGTACAGAGCCTGATGTGGGGCTCAAACCCAGGAACGCGAGATCATGACCTGAGCCGAAGTCGGATGCTTCACCAGCTGAGCCCCCCAGGCGCCCCATAGCTCACGTTTTAAAAACTAGGCTGTTCTTGCCAGTAGGGCCCTACAGTCACGCGAGTATTGGAAGCTGACGCCGGTTTTAGGATCCCATGGAGTTGGGAGGTGTTCCCGACTGGTACTCAGGTACTAAGGAAATGTATGTGGAGACACTTCTCTTTCTACTTTATGAGAAGGCCCGGAAATGGACCTTTTATAGATACAGAAAGTCGCTGCACCTGCAGTATTACCTGACGCCTGCTTGCTTTCTCCCTTGCGTGTCTCCATCTTAAGCAACACAGCTGTGGAAGCCAGCCACCCCTGTGCATTCAGGTTCAAGGTCACCCCCGGTGATTCACATCCCCTCCCAGCAGGTGCATCCACCTGAACCAGGTTGCTGTGAGGCGCAAGGGGGCCTTGAAGAGGAGAAGGGGGCTTTGAAGGGGGAAAGAGGTAACTACAGGGTTAATGTGATCTTCAAAGGCAGGGGGAGAGGAAGACCCAGAGCGGGTCAACATGGAGGCTCTGGACCCCTTCGATTCAGAACCTTTCCAAGTTTTATTTTGTTTTTTTTTTTTATCTTTTGGCTGGTATTCCACCATGTGCAATTTATTAATAGGATAAAGTACACAAAGATATATAAACAGGACTTTTCAGCACAGCATTATTTGTTAGGAAAAGCTGGGAAATAATCAAATTGTCCATTCATAAGGGATTGCACAAGTAAATTACAGGACATCCATTCAGCAGAACCTGATGGGGTAGGTCTGCACTTACCAACGTGGGGAAAGAAAAACAGGTCCTGTTGCTGAGTTGGTGTTTTTATTTAAAAGGACACAGACATGCTTTTCTGTTTCCCGCTCACTAAGCACAAAGAAAAACCTGAATATTATATACAAAATAAACACGAGAAGACTTTGTATAGCAGAGAGAAGACAAACAGGATAAAGTAGAGACCTCAGGAGCCAAGAAATAATGTGGTCCTGAGTTCCCTACTTTTGTTTTATTATGATTATTATACTTTAAAAGGTTTTAAAATTATTTTTAGTGAGAGCAAGAATCCCAGGCAGGCTCTGTGCTGTCTGTGCAGAGCCCAACACGGGGCTAGATCTCACGAAACATAAGATCATGACCTGAGCCCAAATGAAGAGTCAGACACTTAACTGACTAAGTGACCCAGGAGCCCCTATTAGTTTTTTAAGCTTATTAATTAATTTATTTATTTATTTTGAGAGAGAGCATGAGTGAGTGGGGGAAGGGCAGAGAGAGAAAAGGAGAGAGAGAGAATCTCAAGCAGGCTCTGCATTGTCAGCATAGCCTGATGCAAGGCTCGAACCCATGAACCATGAGACCGTGGCCTGAGCCATACTTGCTTAACTGAGCTACCCAGGTGTCCCTATTATTATTATTTTTTAAGATTTTGTTTTTAAGTAATCTTTACATCCAACATGGGGCTCGAATTTATAATCCTGAGACGGAGAGTTGCACGCTCTACCTACTGAGCCAGCCAGGCACCCCTGTTTTATTTTTGTTTTCTGCCTCCCATATTCCAGTCTGCATACCAAAAAAGATGGCAACTCAAAAACACTATGGGTGCAGACAAAGAAAGGCCTGTGAGGAGCCTGTGCTGTGCATCCGAAGAGCCAGGAGAGGTTTCCCTCATGGACAATGACCAATCCACTGTCGCCAAATGTCACAGGAAAAACAGTGAGCCTACCTCCCCTCCGGCCAGCAAATGCTAAGTGGAGAACCACTTAGTGGAACCACTAAGTTGAGAGCTACCTTCTCCATCTATATATAATGAGATGCTCTAACCCCTCCCCCTGGGGTTGACAGGACATGCCAGATGGCAAGAGGGGACCCAGAGTAACAAGCCTGTCTTCCCGATGTTGATGCAAAACACTCAGGGGGCCTGGATTTGTCTGCCATCCAGGGATTATGAGGTCTCTTTCTCCATCCTCAGTGGGGTGGTGTCAAAGGAGGCATCATGGGAAGGTAAGACTTTCAGCACCTGCCCTACCTTAGTGTCAGTGGAGGGAACAGAAGGCGCGCCCCTGCCGCTCATGGCCAGGACGGCATCAGCTGAGACCAAGCAGACAGCTAGAGCGTCCAGCCCTGCTGGCAATGACAAGGACGCCTCCCACTCTGGTGTCAGTGACACTAAGCGAGAGCCTGGAATTTCCTCCCTACCCAGAAGTGACAAGGTGGCATCTTGCCACTTGCCAGAGGGTGTCACAGAAGATCTCCTAAAACACAAGAGTCACATATGCTCCAGAATCTCATATTATATCTGCATGTCCAGGCTTTAACCACCACTGAGATGTAGGACATCTCACTTTGAATGAAAGAAGACAACCAACAGACAGCAACACTGAGATGATGCACGTCTAGAATGATCTGACACAGATTTGAGAGCAGCCATCATAAAGTGCTTCAATAGGTACTTGTGAACATTCACAAAGCAAGTGAAAAATGCAAGCTCTCAGTAAAATCATAAAGGTCTCAGCCAATACGGTGAAGGTTGAAGAGGAGTCCAATGGAAATGTAATTATTTTTATTTTTTTAAGGTTTATTTATTTTTGAAAGAGAGCGGGGGCAGGGGAGGGGCAGCGAGAGAGGGAGAGAGAGAATCCCAAGCAGGTTCTGCACTACCAGCCAGGAGCCCCACTAGGGTCTTGAACTCATGAATCCTGATATCACACCCCGAGTCGAACTGATCAGATGCTGAAGCAACTGAGCCACCCGGGTACCCGGAGTCCAGTGGAAATTTTAGACCTGAAAAATACAATAACCAAAATTAAAGCTCAGTGGATGTTGGGGCTAGACACATATCCTACCAACGTCAACTTCCTGGTTTGGTATTGTACCTAATTGTGTGAATGTACCCATTGGGGGAAACTGGATAAAGGTTATAGGGGACGTCCTTGAACTATCCTTGCAACTCCTTAAGAATCTTCAAGTATGTCAAAATGAAAATTTTTTGGAAAAAAAGATATGTTGAGCATAATGTCATCTTATAAAATTGTTTAGCTTTATCTATAGAGGAAGCATCTGTGTAGAAGGGTAACTAGAAGAATGTTCACCAAATTTGTGAGTGGCCGTTACTTGAAAGGTGGCATTTGGGGGTGATTTTCACTTTCTTCTTCCTATTTTAATATTATGTGACTTATTTCTATTTTATTTAATTTTTTAAAATATTTATTTATTTTTGAAAGACAGAGCATGAGTGGGGAAGGGGCAGAGAGAGACGGAGACCCAGAGTCTGAAGCAGGCTCCAGGCTCCAGGCTGTCAGCACAGAACCCGACACGGGGCTCAAACTCCAAGCTGTGAGATCATGACCTGAGTCGAAGTCGGACGCTCAACCGACTGAACCACCCAGGCGCCCTGTGTGACTTATTTTTAATTTAAAGTCTAAAATAAATTAAAGGGCACTGATGGGTGCTGGAAAGAGAAAGGGAAACTGGAAAGGTCACGTCCATTTGGCCTTGGCAATGGGTGGTTGTGGTAGCATGTCCTGGGGCTACTCGATGGATCCGTGGCCCAGGGCTTTAACAGCTGGAGGGCAGTTGCCACCTTCCTTGTCCAGGCAGCGCCTCGGAGGAGCTCAATACCAAGCAGTTGCCTCTCTGATCACAAACTGGAGGCCTGGGCAATCATCCCACCTCACTCTCCACACCCCTCTCCATCATGCCCTCGAGAATGCTTTTAACTCAGTTCATTTCAAATTCCCACTTAAACTAGACATTTCTAAATTTTATTTTAACTCCAAGTAGAAGACATACCATAGAGATTTTGCTATTTCTATGGACTGGTACATATTAAATACTGAAACCAATAACAACAATGGTGATACAGCAGTCAGCCCCAGTGTGCTAAAGAATGATATCACCGACTCTTTTTTTAAATTATTTATTTTTAGAGAGGGAGGTGGGGGAGGCGCAGAGGGAGAGATAGAGAGACAGAATCTCAAGCAGGCTCCATGCCCAGTGCGGAGCCTGATGCAGGGCTTGATCCACGACCCTGGGATCAAGACCTGAGCCAAAATCAAGAACCGAGTGAGCCACCCAGATGCCCTGTCAACTCTTAATATACCCTAGAAGCTCCTGTTTCATGATGTAATTTTGATAAACACATGGCAGATTCCATGACATTTTCCTTGGTTTTGATGAGCAAAGATTTGTTTTGGTCTTTCCATCGGGGAGTGTGTGCACGTGGGGTGATGACAGGAAAACTAAGTGGAGCGTGAGCGTTTCCATGAAGCCCAGCACTCTTGTGTGTCTATTAAAACAGACATGGCTCGTGTGGCTAGAAACGCAAGGCCTTGGGTCCTGTCTCTTCTACCTCCTAGTCACATGTGCTCTAGTACCCTTCTCTGTAAAATGGGGAAATACCCGATGGGGCTATTGTAAGCCCTAAATTGGAACATAAAATGTGGGTAAACAGGGTAACATGCATAAAAGAGGGTCTGGTTGTTCACCGTGGCCCACTTACCTGTGTGTCCATTAGCAAAAGTGGGGATTACAACTCTATGGCTCTTTCATTGCCTTAAAGAAGTGGTGAGTGGCTGCCCTCCAAAAGGTCTTGAGGGGGGGGATCAGGCAAAAGTAGATGGCCAGCTGGCAGACCTGACTGAGTTTTGCAAGATACTAATGAGACTTTTAACTGAAAGTGGGTCTTGGATTTGTACCAAGAGGCCTGTAGACAAGGGTGGGGACTATCAAGAGACTTTGGGCTTTTTCATGCTCCGCTTTATGCTCTTCCCATCATGCCCTGGGCAAGACTCTTTCCATATCTGGGCCTCTCTATCTGTAATGAGTTGACAGAGTCAAGCACTGCCAGGCTGCCCTCGAGTCTGGCTGCAAGAAAGAGGCCAGCATGTGAATGGTTCCTCAGTCATGGGGCCTCTGTAGATGCATCTTTGTTCCTTACCCCAAGGGTGATGCTGTGACTGACGAAGCCATCTCCTGACCCAAAGGCTCACAATAGACAGGGTAGGAGCCATGCTCCACCTCCCTCCAGATCCCCTCTCTCTGGGATTCTAACCCCCTTCCTTAGCTTGCTGATGCCAGTTGCATCTTCTCTAGCGAGGCAAACCGTGTCGCCCTTCGGAGGCAGGAGGTTAGAGACTGCTGAGGATTCAGCCCCGCACCAAACTGGGAGAGCACCTGGCTGCTCAGAGTGGGTACTTTCTCTGGTCCATGGAGTCCTTGTCACCAAGATAGGCCCAGATGCACTTTCCCAGGAGCCAAATGCTCCTCCTCTCCAGGACCCTGGTGACCCTCGTCACTTGGCAGAGACCACTGAGGGAGGGTCTTGAAAGTAACTGGTGCTTTGCTCGTACCACAGAGGCCCGGGTGGGATTGGGGGGGGAGGGGAGGGAGTGGTGGCCGAAGGAGAGCAGTTACTTACTGGCATATCCCTCATCATTCACTCAGCGATTTGTTAACTCCATTCATTGTTCATTCGCTCAGGTATTCCTTTGACTGTATTCTCTTATCAGTTTGGTCATTGACTCATTGATTCATTTACTCTGATATTCATCTGTCCAACAATCCACTCATCCATCCACCCACCAACCCATCTACCTATCCATCCCTCCACCCATCCACCTCTTTATTTGGTGGGTCAGTAATTAAATTAGCCAGGCAATCAGTAGACACATATGGACTCCCATGTCCAAACTACTGTTGTACTTTGGCTAAGGATTAACATCCAATGCCAGGCTACTATGTACTAGGCACGGTGCCAATCTCTTAACATACTTGATCTTCACATTAATCCCAGTAGCAGGTACGAAGCTCCCCGTATACAGAAGAGGAGAGTAAGCCCAGAGAGACGGGGTGATCGGTCTGGAGACAATGAATAAATAGGAGACAGACCTCAAGTCCCAACCTGCATCTTCCCTCTCTGCAGCCCACACCTTTTTTCAAGTTTTTTGTTTAACATCATTGTTTAGAGTGTTTTTACATTCCCTTGCTACTTACCACCACAGTCCGGGGGGATGTGTCATGCTGCCCCATCTGGCAAATAGTTCAGGTCATCTGAACTAGAACTTGGGTTTTCTGACTGCAAAGTTCTGTTGTTTCTACAACATGTGTTCTCCAACAATCAGCCACACAGGACAGAAAGTTCTGAGTGGCTCTGGCCACAGGGAATTTAGGAAAGAACCCTGGGTTCTGGGAAGAGAGCAGGGAACCTGTGGGGGGCGGCAGAGAAGGATTTCTGGACAAGGAATAATCAAGCCAGGCCTTGAGGGATAGGGAAAATGTTAGTGGACAGCTCTGCAATGCGACAAAGGTGCAGAGAGTCTGTTAAAGAGTTTGGCTAGAGCAGAAAATTTGTGATGGGCAAAGGAAGGAGATGGGGCTGGAATATAGAGTTGAAGGTCTTCCCCTCCACAAAGACCCCTCAGAGAGTCCAGAGGGACTTTTCTAACCCACAAATCTTCTTTTTAATTTTTTAATGTTTACTTAGTTTTGAGAGAGAGAGAATGAGTGGGGGAGGAGCAGAAAGAGAGGGAGACACAGAATCCAAAGCAGGCTCCAAGCTATCAGCACAGAGCCCGATGCGGGGCTCGAACTCACAAACTGCGAGATCATGACCTGAGCCGAAGTCGGCACTCAACCAACTGAGCCACCCAGGCGCCCCTTTGACCCACAAATCTGATTGCGCCCTCTCTCATTTGAAAGCCTTCAAGGCCCATTCTCTATTTCCCACATGATCAAGCCTACACCTGGTGCCTAGCTGACAAGCCCTCTGGCCCCCAGCACTCTGCTTGTGCACCCACCCTCCCACCCCCGCGGTCCTGCTCACAGGGCATCCTACCCCTGACATGCTTGTGTGGTGCTTGGATTTGCTAGCTTCTCCCAGAAATGACTCAGGGAGCAACTTTTGTTTCAGGGAAACGCATGGGCAGGCCTGCCACGCCCTGGCTGGCCTCCTGCATCCAAAACAAACAGTCTGGCGGGCAGCGCGTGGGCACCAGAATGAAGTGGGGGAGGGCATTTCAGGTTAACCAGGAGAGCTTCCAGAGAAAAGCTCATTTGTTGTTAGAAAATAAAGATGATGAATCCTGGAACACGGCTGGGGGTGGGGGTGGGGTTGGGGGCACATGTACCTTCTCCAGTGGCCTCGGGGACGCTGTCATGATAGCTACTGCTGAGCACCTACTATGATGCATTAATTAAGGCTCATCCTCACAATCTCTGTGCAGCAGAGCGGTCGCTTAGCCAATGAGGAAACTGAAGCTCAGAACACTTGCGTGAGTGGCTCAGTTACCCAGCCAGCAAGTAGTAGATTTGAACTCAGACCCATCTGGCACCAAGAGCACCCCCTTGCTATGGCATCATGGGTCAAAAAAGCTTAAATCACAGAGATGTGATCATTTGAGTATTTGTGAAAGCAGCGTTTGGAAACAGTGCTGATCATCTCTCTACAACAAGGAGCCTCAACTGATGCAGAGACTGAGTGGAGGGTGCTGCTGGTTTGCCATACCGCATGCAGAACTATTGGCACTTGATTGGCTTACGTGAAAGAGGAGAAAGCAATCAGAGAAAAGGAATCCTGCCACAGGAAACACAATGAATACTGCTGGCCGCCTCTGACCAGCTTCCTGTACCGATCCGAGTGCCCCATTGGAAAGAGGGTGACAACCATGAGGGACCAGAGTCATGCAGCAGTGCTCGAGATGGTGTTCTAGGCTGTGCCATAGACTCTTGTAGCTGGGCCCTCTGAGACGCGGCCTAATGGCTCCATTCTCCCAGATGCCAGAGCCCATCTCCACAGGTGCTATGTTGGGGTCAGCATCCGGAGCTAAGCCTGCGGGCTTGGAATTAAGTCACTAGGATCTGCTACCCCCCATCTGTCCCCACTGGACTTTCCATCAGGCTATACTTCTTTATGGTCTCAAGGCCCCTTCCATGCCCGGAACCTGCCTACTTTCTGCTGCCCTCCCTTCCCAAGCCTCCAGGCATACCTGCCCTGCCTGGCACGGGGGCTTGCCTTCCAGAAACACGTCACTATTTCTTTTTTTTTTTTTTTACATTTATTTATTTTTGAGAGACAGAGAGAGACAGAGCATGAACAGGGGAGGGACAGAGAGAGAGGGAGACACAGAATCTGAAGCAGGCTCCAGGCTCTGAGCTAGTGGTCAGCACAGAGCCTGACACGGGGCTTGAACCCACGAACCAACCGTGAGATCATGACCTGACCTGAATTCAGACGTTCAACCGACTGAGCCACCCAGGCGCCCCAACACACCACGATTTCTTGATCCTCCTTTCTCTAGTTGCTGAGAGTACCACGAAAATTAAGACACCGTCCCTGCCCTGAGGAAATCATGGGCTCTTGGTACACACACCCCTATAATTGAAAAATGGGAGTAAAAGGGTCACTGAGGAGAGGAGGTCACTCCTCTCTGCAAGTCCTGAAAGATCCCAAGAGGTGATGAGTTTCGAACGCTTGCCTCTCAGGGTAGGTGGGTTTTATCTGTGGGAAATTAGAGGGTGGGATGGGGCTGAAGGGAAAAGCCATTCTGGGCAGAGGAAACAACAGGAGCAAAGAAAAGAAGGGAAAAAAACACAAAATGTCTTCCAACAGGAGAATAGATAACCTGTGTTTTATTCATAAAATGAAATATTATACAATGATAAAAAGAACAAAGCTATTACAGCACTCAAGGACCTAGGTAAATCCCACAGATGCAATGTTGGGCAAAAGAAGTTAGACACCAAAGAGTACATGACAGAGTGTGTAATTACAATTACGTGAAGTTCAAGAGCGGGGCAAACTAACTTATGTTGATAGAAATCAGACTGGTGCTCATCCCTGGTTACCGTAAGAAGGCTTTTGGGGTGTTGCAAATGAATCTTGATCTGAGTGGTGGTCACACTGCTTAATGGGCTATCAACTTAAGAGCTGTAGATTTGGGGGCGCCTGGGTGGCTCAGTCAGCTGACTGTCCAACTCTTGATTTGGGCTTAGGTCATGATCTCGAGGTTCATGGGTTTAAGCCCCTCATTGGGCTCTGTGCTGACAGTGTGGAGCCTGCTTGGGATTCTCTCTCTCCCTCTCTCTGCCCCTTCTCTGCTTGAGTGCTCTCACTCTCTCTCAAAATAAATAAATACTAAAATAGAATTCCTTTAAAAGAAAGAGTTGTAGATTTTGCTGGATGTATAGTCAGTTTGGGCTGCTATAACAAAATACCACAGATGGAGTGGCTTAAATAGAAGTATATTTGTCACAATTGTGGAGGCTGGAAAGTCCAATTTTTCAGACAAGGAAATGTGATTCGGTCCCTGGTAAAGGCTCTCTTCCTCGCTTGCAGATGGCTGTCTTCTCTGGAGTCTGGGGGGAATGGGAACAGTGAGCTCTCTTGTGTCTCTTCTTTTAAAAAATTTTTTAAAATGTTTATTTATTTTTGAGAGAGAGACACACACAAAAGTGTGAGCCTGGAAGAGGCAGAGAGAGAGAGAGGGAGACACAGAATCAGAAGCAGGTTCCAGGCTCTGAGCTGTCAGCACAGAGCCCAACGCAGGGCTTGAACCCACAGACCGTGAGATCATGACCTGAGCTGAAGTCAGCCGCTTAACTGACTGAGCCAGCCAGACACCCCTAATGTCTTTTCGCACAGGGCCACTAATTCTAGGGTCAGCCCCACCTCACCCATTAATTGTAATAACCTCCATAAAGGCCTTATGTCCAAATACAGTCATGGGGGGGGGGTCGGTAATTTAGGAAGGGATGCAATTCAGTCCACAACTCCATCTTTAAGTTATACTTCTTTAAGTTATACTTTAAGTGATACATCTTTAAGTTATATATATACTTATATGTATATAAGTTATACTTTAAGAAAAAAACCCATAATACCAATGTCCATCCCTCATTGCCAGAGGCCAGAGATTGTAATTTCAATTGGTCTGGCGTGGGATCTTGTCCTAAGAATTTTTTTTAAGCACTCCCAATGATCGTGCCACGCAGCAAGGCTTGGGACTCGCTGTAGTCCCTCCTAAAGACCTGTCCCGCCGTTCTAGGACTTGAACCCGGCAGGAGAGGCCAGCCGCTGGGCTTACCCTGTAACGCACAGACTGCTGTGCCAGCGCAGGAAATCAGTGCAAAGCCCTCTTTTATCTGCAGGAAGTCGTGCATGAAGTGCGGGTGCAGACGTATCTGTTGAGGTCTCCGGCCTCGGGGCAGTCTGGCTGGTCGCGAGCCACCGCGCAGGCTTCCCCGCGCCAGCCCCCCGAGCTGCACACCTGCACCGGCTGCCCTTGGCAGGGGGGCCCCGGCTTAGCATCCCTTTTCAGCCTCTCCGCAGCCCCGCTGAGGAGGCAGGAAAGCCTCGATTGGAATAAGCCGCCGAGGGAACTAGGTGAATAATTGTGAATGGAATTCGGGCTGGAGACTTCTGGTTCTCACAGCTGCAGGGGGGGTGGGGGGAGGGACCACCATGGGAATTCTGAGCATTGTTCAGCGCGGGTTGCACCTTCCATTGTTGGGCTCTAATTACAGCTTTTGTTTCACCATAAAGTACAGTTATTAAATGCTGGCCGGAACAAAGATGTATTTACGCGCCAGGGGGTGGGGGTGGGGTGCGGTGAAGACTCGCTATTTTTAGAGCTACCCCTGCTGTTAGTCTGCGGTGGGGGAGGGGCTGGAGGGGGAGGGTAGCTTCCAGTTTTTTGGTGAAAGCGAAATGTTTCTGAGGGAGGCGGGCGGGATGGAAAATGAAGAAACGAGTCATCGTTGTCTTGCTCTAGTCTGCCTAAGTCTGTTTATTTACTTTTGTAGCCAGAAAAAATGTGGGGTACACTCGGGGAAGGAACCTGAAGACCCCTGTCAAGGTTTTCCAGATAAACAGACTACTTAGGACATAGAGAGATCGATATAGAAATATATAGAGAGATGGACATAAAGATATAAAGATATGGATATATGAGGAAGGAGACCGAGTACAGTTTCCCTGTCTCCTGGAGGGAGGGAAGTCCTATGTCTGCACCTGCAAGTGGGAGAGCCAGGAGGGCTGGTGGTGTCATGGGGTTTGAGTCCAGGAGCGGACGTCTGAGGGCAGGAGAAGATGTTTGTCTCCTCAGCTCAGGCCGCTATGAATTCACCTACCTCTGCCTTCTTGTTCTGTTCAGCCCCTAAATGGATCTGATGATGCCCCCCCCCCCACACACTGGGGAGGGAGATCTTCACTCAGTCTACCAATTCAAATGTTAATCTCTTCCAGTCACACCCTCACAGACACATGCAGAAGTCATGTTTAACCAGCTATCTGAACTTCAGTCAAGGGGACACATATAATTAGCCATCACATCCCCCTTAGGCTGGCTCCTGGCTCCTTCTGCGGGACCCCCTCCCCTTTCCCCAGCACGGTATCCACACAGCCCTGCTTTCCGGCGTTACCAAACTCCCCAAGGTCCTAGACCACAGTAAGTACTTCCATCGCAGGCACCCCAGTTGGGTGTGAGGTTCACAGCCATTAGAGTAATTCTAAAACCTACCACTGTCATCCGTCGTGGTCAGGCAAGCTCAAGAATTGGGCTAAACTGAACAATTCAATCGCGGTGGAGCCATTAATATGTGCCTGACACGTTGCTAAGAGTATGTATTTGCTAATATGCGTTATTTCCTTTAAGACTTAAGATAAGCTGTCAAGTGGGAATTACTATCAACTCCATTTTACAGATGAGGAAATGTTGGGGCTCAGAGAAATAAGGGAATGAGCTCAAGGTCGTAGTAGTCAGGGCAGATGGACTTGAGAGCCCTAGCTCCTTGCTATCCTGTCGTTTCCTGGGGTGGGACTGACGTCCACAGGGCTTCTGGTGGAAGCTGTGACTTCTGCTTATCTTCCTCTGCGGGTCAGGGCTTGGCAGCTGATACTCTGGTTCTTGTTGAATGCACGTACATGCTTCTGACAAATGACAAGAAGGATGAGAGAAACCAGTGGCCTTTAACTCAAGGAGGGGCTCGGCCAGAGCGGGGCAGGTGAATTGCGGGGTCTGAGGAGGAATTCCCATAGGCCGAGGGGTGTGTGGGGCCCAAGCTGGATTCATTCCCAGAGCCTCTTCCAGCTCTGTCTGGGAGAAAGAGCCCTTTACTTTCTAGAATGTTCCTCCACTTAGCTACCCAGCTGTGGTCCTGGACACGCACTTTGGCTTCAGAAAATCTTCCTTTTCACATTCTCATGCCACACTGGAGCAAGGTTCCATGTTTGGATGACAGCAGGCATTCCGCGCTGCACGACTTTAAGGCTTACCAGCGTCCCAGCCCTGCCAATATGTGGTCAGGATCATTCAAGTATTACCTAACTCGGGTGTGTGATGTGGCTGGAGCCTCACCAGACCCCAGAGATCACAGTGGGTGCTGAGGACTTCTAGGGGTCCTGTGGAATTAGGCAGTAAGTACTCAGTGTCAGTTTCCATTCCATTTCGCCTGATGATTCCAAGGCAGAACATACCTTGCCCTGCTCCCTAAAAATCTTACAGGCAGTTATCTCCTCTGATTCCCATTTTTTTTTTTTTTTTTTTTTTTTTTTTTTTTTTTTTTTTTTTTTTTTTTTTTTTTTTTTTTTTTGGTTAAGCCTGGAGTTTGGGTGGGTTGCTGACCTCTTCGGAAATCCTGTTCTTGCATCTCCACGAGCACGACTTGGTGAACAGTCCTTCCCAGTTCCTCCCTGATTGCCCTCCAGCCTTGGGACCCAAGAATGGGCTCCAGAAGGAGCATCTAGTCACCTGATCTGTGTTCTGGGCAGGTCACTTAATCCGCCCCACCCTGGGTAATTACTGACACTCATTCTTCCTATCGCTTGGCTGAGGCCCAGTAAGTGGGAAGGCGGGGAGGCCCACCCTTCTGCCTCCTCAACCAGAATAGCAACCTCACTGAAGCCTGCAGTTTTCATTTTTATTTTTTTAAACTTAAAAAAAAATGTTTATTTATTTTTGAGAGAGAGAGAGAGAGAGACTGAGCACAAAGGAGCAGGGGAAGGGCAGAGTGAGGGGGACAGAGGATCCAAAGCAGGATCCACGATGACAGCAGAGAGCCTGAGGTGGGGCTTAAAATCATGGAACCCTGAGATCATGACCTGAGCCGAAGTTGGACGCTTGAGCGACTGGACTGAACCACCCAGGCGCCGCGCAGGTTTCATTTTTAAACTGAAAGTTAGGGAGGAGCTGTTTTTCACTCTCTGCTACTCAGTTCCTAGAGGAGACACGACAGGAACAAAGCTGGGTTCCCAGAGTGTTTGGTTCACGTTTAATTCTTCTACCATATTGGTTTTGATCTGTAGTGAGAATAAGGGTTTACTTTTGGAGTTGCCTCTGCTGTTAACTTCTGATTCTGACTGTGTGACGCTGGCTGGCGGCCTTCACCATGGGACAAATACTTCTGTTCTAGGCACTGAAGATACAGGGATGAACAAAACAGCTAAAATCCTGATGAACAAAACAGATAAAAACTACAGGTCATACCCTAGTATAACATGCAGAAAATGCACAAGATAAATAAGTAAAATATGTAACGTGTAGAAAAATGATCATTGTTAAGGAGAAAAATATAAAGCAAGGAAGGGAGGGGCGCCTGGGTGGCTCACTACGTTAAGTGGTTAAGTGTCTGACTTCAGCTCAGGTCATGATCTCATGGTTTGCGAGTTCGAGTCCCACATCAGGCTCTGTGCTGCTGACAGCTTGGAGCCTAAAGCCTGCTTCCTTTTCTGGGTCTCCCTCTCTCTCTGCCCCTCCCCAGCACATGCTCTGTCGCTACAGTCTCTGTCTCTCTCCCAAAAATAAACATTAAAAAAATTAAAAACAAAACAAAACAAAACAACAAAGCAAGGAAGGGAGACAGGAGGTGTCTGGAGGGGAGAGGAGGTCCAGGTGCTCAGTAACTTTCTGTGTGGTTTTGGATCAGTCATGTGACTTATCTACACTGCTTTTCTTTGTGTTGTCAAAGGGGTTAATTCTATATGGAGGATACAGGGTCCTGCACATAAGCATATGGAAGGGACTCGAATGTTTTTGAATCGAATATGAAATGTTTTACACACTCAAGGCATAAAGAGGCGATATTTTAAAGGCAAATTGCAGATTCTTGAATTCAGACTCCTCCTCTCTCTTTTCTTCAGATGACAAGTCGCCATGGAATATTCCAGCATTCCTCAGTGCTGTCTTTGGGTCCTGAATGTTCTTGGTTTGTTCTCAGACTGTAATTTCAACAAGTGAATATTCCACATACTTCTTTTTTTTTTTTTTAAATAACACTGAGAGCACTGTTATGTAACAAACCTCTCTATCCAAAAAAAAAGGCTGGAGGAAAAGGAGAGGGAAGAGTATTATTATGGTTATTATTATTATTTTGATCATTGCATTCATTGGCTGATCCTGAGCCTTCCATACGGAAGGGTGTTAACAGGTTCCAGTTACACTCCAAAGTCGAAGTAGCCCTGGGATGACTCGGCTGTGTGTCTTTAGGTAAATGAGTCACTTCTCTGGCTCTCCTCATTGTCGAATACACGTGGCTCTTCAATATCAAACCACCTTTGGTTCTTGTCTGGCACAAAGTACAAGGGAATAATTTAAAATCACTCAGTCAAAAAAAAAAAATCACTCAGTCAATAATGTCAAGTGGTAATGACAATAAAGTGCAAGCTCCCCTCTGGGTCCTTTCCAGGGTGAGTGAGAAGCTCGCTGCCTCAGTGGTCTGATCTCTGGGCTAGGGTTTCCAGATCAATACATGTTAAATTTGAATCTGAATTTCAAATAAACAAGATTTTGTCTTATTTTGTTTTGTTTAAGGATGTTTCAGATATCCCAGTTAGAATCTTCTAAGATTCCAGAGCTATAGACTCCCTCCAGACCATCTGGCCAGGGAAGGCAAGCTCAAATGTCTAGAGGAATCAGAAAGGTGACATCTGGATTTTTATTTGAAGTCTTCCTATTTTTAGTTTTTTTATTAACATTTTTAATGTTTATTTATTTTGAGAGAGAGAGACACAGAGAGAGAGACAGAGAGAGAGAGAGAGAGTGAGCAGGAATGGGGGAGAGGCAGAGAGAGAGAGAGGGAAATACAGAATCCAAAGCAGGCTCCAGGCTCTGAGCTGTCAGCACATAGTCTAACATGGGGCTCGAACCCACAAATGGTGAGATCATGACCTAAGCCAAAGATGGATGCTTAATTGAGTGAGCCACCCAAGGAGCCCTGAAATCTTCCTATTTTTAAATGTTCGCCATGGGGCACTTGGGTGGCTCAGTCTGTTAAGCATCCGGCTTCGGCTCAGGTCATGATCTTACGGTTCATGGGTTTGAGCCCCACGTCAGGCTCTGTGCTGACAGCTAGCTCAGAGCCTGGAGCCTGCTTTGGATTCTCCCTCTCTCTCTGGCCCTCCCCTGCTTGCGCTGTCTCTCTCTGTCTCTCAAAAATAAATAAAAAACATAACAAAAATAAAAAAATAAATGTTCGCCACACATTCGGTTAAAAAAACAAAAACAAAAACCCACTGTGTGAACCAAAGGAAATAGTGCTCTGGCCAGTTTATAAACTATGATGATGCCAAACCCTTTCAACCATTATACAGATGAGGAAGTAAAGCCTCCAGAAGGCAGGGGTCAGCGAAGCTACACAGCTAAGATTTCTCAAAAAATAACGGAACAATCATCTTGGGAATGGTGAAGAGCAGGAACTGGAGCCTTCCATGGAAGGTGTCGTCACCTTCATCAGCTTATGGGGCCTCTGAGGATATTCTTCAAGCTCAGCAGTTGAAATCACGGAGACTCGAGAAAGACAAAAGTGTCACTCTCTGCCTAAAGGCACACAGGTAGGTCTCCACAGGTGAATCGAGGACTGTTTTTCACTTCTCCTTTGATTCAGATGACAGACTACCCAAACGCCCTTTAGGATCCCAGTAAAGATAAAATCCAAATCCGGTTTTCTGCCTCATAAATAGAATGGAGTCAGGAGGCCAGGCTGAGTGCCCAGACTTCTAACCCGGTTCACAAATACAGAAGGGGTGTACATCTTCACATGGGAAGGATAAAAGGCATGGACAAAGATTTTGAAGGTATAGGGATGTGATCTAAAGCTGTTCATGGGGAAGAAAAGGAAGGACACAGACATAACAAATATTTATCAAGAGCCTAGTGCATGCCATCCACTGTGAGACTGTGGCACAGAACTCTTCTCCTGCTCTTGGCATGTCTGAGTATAATTCTCATTTTTCAGGTTTCAGCTAACACATCACTTCCTCAGAGAGTACTCCTCCATCTCTTTAACTTGCTCCGTTTCTCCACTTATTTAAAATCTAAAATTATGTTGCTTAAGGACTATCTCCCTTCACAGACTGTAGGCTCCATAAGGACAGGACGGTATCTGTTTGGCTCTCAGATGCACGCTTAGCGCCCATCACGGGACTTGGCACAGAGTAGGTACTCAACAAATATGTTAAACATTTATGAATAGTCATGAGAATAATATTTATGCTCTGTCTTTTCCGAAAGAATTTCAATGAATCCTTCAAGTTTTCTGAACCTCCCTGTCCTATAAAGTAGGAGGTGGAGCTAATAGTTTTAGGGAGAAGCGGTAATGAGCAAAGAATTGGTGCGCAGAGCTGTAAGGCGTTTTGCTCTAGGTCACACAGCAGCCTGTGAATTTATGCTTCCTGGACCGATTATGGAACAGCTTGCAAACAAATTATTCGCAAACGAGTTAAGCCTATTTTTAAAGATCCCCATGCCGCGAAGCTCTAGGCGATGACATCAGAGAACCCCGAGTTTCCGCCCCGCCCACCCCGAGCCAAGCCCCTGCTCCTCGAAAACTACCAATCCCATGAGGCACCGCAGCTCAGTGGACCAGGGCTCCACGCGCGGCCCGCCCCGACGCGCCGAGGCCACCTCCTCTGGAATTAGGAAGACGCCCGATGCCCGGCCCGCCACGCCGCCGGGACCCGCGCGGGGCCTGCCGGGACTTGTAGTCTCCGCCGACTGGGAGTGCCGGCTTCGGAATCTCGGCCGCCGTCTGGGGGCTGAGGCGGCGCGGGCACGCGTGCGCAGTGTGCCGACGGGCCGTCGTGGGCGCCGCTCCGGCAGCTCGGTGGCTGTGGGAGCCGGGGCCGCGGCGGCGCGGGGGCTGTGGGCCAAGGGCCGACGTGAAGTTGGGCGTGAGGAGCGCGGCCGCCCCGGGGCGGGGTGGGCGGGGCCGGGCTCGGGGAGCGCCGCGCCGGCTGAGGCGATCGGGGAGGCGGCCGCGCGTCCGCCGAGGAGCCGGCGGGCGCTGGTGAGTGCGGGGCGGCGGGACGGCGGGCGGCGCGGGGTCCCGGGCCGCCCCGCGGTCCCTGCGCGCGCGTGTCCGCCCCGCGCGGCTGCACCTGGGCGAGGCCGCGGCGCAGGCTCACCTGCGCGGGGGCTCCGGGGCGGCGGGAGGGGGCGGCGTCCTCCTCCCGCGACTCCTTTATTGTTTTCCTGACCTCAGCCCTCGGCGGCGTCCGGCGGAGGAGGGCGGGGAGGCGGTCGGCGGTCCCGGTCGCCGACGAGCCAGTCGGGGGGCTGTGCTGGGAAGGACGGTGGCGCGCGCCTCCTGGACGCCCTGCGCCGGCCAGCTGTCCGGGGATTCCCGGCGGGCGACGCCTGTCGGGGTGGCGCGACTCCAGGACTGTGCCCACGGGGGCTCAGCGGCCCGGGGCATCGTTTTCTGCAGTCTTCACGCGCTTTCACTGTAGGGCTCTCCCGAGTCAGCAGGCGACTCCGCCCTGTGCCATAGAAGCACGCTTTCCCTTCGCACCTTAATGGTGCAGATGACCAGTGCGAGAGTTGAAAGTGACTTGTCCAAGGTCACGCAGGTAGGACCAGGGAGGCGACCAGAACCCAGGTCTTTAACCCTGGAGGCGAGCTGCCAGCCGCAGCGCTTCGGGGAGGTCCTGAGTGGTTTTGTGGTTTATTTCTGATGCTTTCTAATGACCCTCCTGGATGGAGCATCCGAGGGGAAAGTGTTGTCATAGTGGAAACGGTCTTGTTATTTATATGGTGTTTACTGCCTTTGTTGAATTCTGGTTATGCGGAGGCCCCCGGCTGGAGCTCGATCCCTCTGTCGGGGGCGGGTGAGGGCGTGCAGGTCTAAGAGCAGGTTTAAGGAAGAAATATGCACGGACCCTGTGCCCTTTCCCTCTTCAGGTTCACCTTCCAATCCTAGGATACTTCTTTTCTTACGATGGAGCGTTGTCAGTTTCAGAATGACTTTCTTTGCTTTAATGAAGTCATTGCCCTTTGTGAATTAGTTTCTAACTAGAAAATCTTATTTCCTGTGTGCTTAATGACTGGAACAAGTGGCGCGGTATGAGGTTTGTAACTATTGTCTCTAATCTTAGAACCACTGATCAAGTCCGCTTTATCGCCCCCGTCCCCAAGCGCTCAGCTTACATGCTTTCTATGGTACTTTAATATCATTGAAACGCTTTTGACAGCGATATTTGGCAAAGCTTTAATATGATTCAGAGAAAAACTGGAAAAAAACCATTTCGTAAACCTCCATTTTTCTTCCCAACGTGAAGAACTTGAAGAACTGTTATTTCAAAAACAGTTAAGACTCATTCTTAGTAAAGTGCCTATTGCTTCTCATACTCCCAATTTTCATATTAATACACTTGTGGCAAAAAATATTTCGCCAAATGTAGTAGGCTTAAATAATCCTTATCGTGGCCAAATCCTCCCAAGGAAAATTACATACTAGAATAATTATGTATTTAAACAAGAATGTTGAAGCTTAGCAGAATTTGGGTTAATGGTTAATTTATTTTATAGTGCCATAAACCCTTGATGTTTCCATTGATGAATTTCTCTTGAATAGAGAGCCATATAGCAAGGGATACGGCTGTGAATTCGCTGTTTGTGGTAAGTAGTGGGTAACTTTTGTGACATTGAGAAGATGTGATTCACATGTGTTGAAACTGCTTCCTATTGTACTTTGTCTTGCTAATTAGTAGTTTTATGGTTGCTTTGGGGAGGAGGGAGGTAGCAGGTTTGTATCTTTTTAATTCTCCAGTTTTAGCAATGTAGCCAAATAGGAAGGAGAGGTGATGTGTAAATTTGAGTTTGTCATAGACTAGGAGAGACAGTGAAACAGAGTAAGTATACAATTGTTAGGAAACTGCCATGAGTTCATAAGCCGGAAGGACCTTTTTAGAAATGTGTAAGGACATTAAGAATAGCATTGGGGTATTTTCTCTAAAGAGTCGCTGTGGGCAGCCTTCCCATGCTTGTTGTTAACTTATAGGATATGACAATGTTGAAGACTCCTGGAAAAGTATCTGGAAAAGATGGAAACATTTTATATTTCTGTAGCAGCGTTTTTTCTAAAAATGTCTAATGCAGCTTAAGAAAAAAACAAGACTTAAGCCTGAAAGTTTTTATGGTCATACTGTAAAACTTACGGTTATTTTGACTGATAATTTGTAACTCCGAATGAAATCTGTGAAATAATTTTATTAGCATAATTTAAGTTAGACTTTGATATTGAAATATTGCTTGATGTTAAGTCCTTGTTTAAATCTGGCATTTAAGAATGGGAGAGAGATATCACTTTCTGAATAGAATATAGTAATTATTCCGATGTGGTAACAGTTAACCCTCTGCTTTTATGAGATCAGAAACTCCAAGTACCCTAGCAGTAAGTGTCTCAGCCTTCAGCTTGAGCCGAAGTAGTAGACAAGTATTACTTCTCCACATGCTTGAGCATTTCACTTTTGTTAATGTTAAATTTTGATTTTAAATTTCAAGACGATTCTCTCATTTCTTTTTTTTTTATTATTTATTTATTTATTTATTTTTTTTTGAGAGACAGAGACAGTGTGAGCAGGGGAAGGTTAGAGAGAGAGGGAGACACAGAATCCAAAGACCGGCTCTGGGCTCTGAGCTGTCAGCCCAGAGCCCGACGTGGGGCTTGAACCCACAGACCTTGAGATCATGACCTGAGCCGAAGTCAGCCCCTTAACCGACTGAGCCACCCAGGCGCCCCGATTCTCTCATTTCTGATTTGCAGTAATATAATAAAATGGCTTCAGTAGGAAGTAAATATTAAAATTGAATTTTGATGGTTTTGACCTTTGTAAGCGCACAGCATTAGCAAGGCATCGACATGATATCAGAAAAGAGTTCTTAGGGCAGAAACTTGGTGGTTTTAGATGCTTGTCTGTAATGCTTAGTTATTTTTAGAAACATAGAAATATGGGATGTTTTTATTTAAAAATAAAAATTCCTGCTGCTACTTGTTTAGTAGTAGGATTCTGTTATGCATAATGAATAACATGAAACCATTGAGCGCTAAGTAATGTTTTTCCCAATAGCCACCGTGTAATAAAGAATGTGTGAGTTTATAATTCTAGAAGGCATTTAAGCAAACGTATTTGCTGTTTATTTTGATAAGCCTTTTGATTAGTTGAATTGCTTTGATTCAGGGAGATAGTGTTTTGGGGATTTTGTATCATAAGTTTTCTTTGAATTGGAAGTCTCTGTTGACTGCAAAAGAAAATTAGTGCCACTTAGGATTTTCTTTTTAGCATTTAAATAAGTCTGAAGGTCTTAAATATTTTTTCCTACATAGAAACCTTATCATTGTCAGTGTGATAGTTTTATTTTCCAAAAAGTTGTGGTTTTATCCTTCCACACAGCCTAGCCTTTTCTAGTTTAACCATTGAACTCTGGATTCTGTATTCAGTTTACCCTCTTCCTGAAGAAAAGACAGTCACAGGCACTTAGAACTGGAAGCATTCTCGAAGGATTTCTAATGTAGCATCTTACCCAGTGCAGTGAATCCCCCGTGGGAATTTTCCTGTCCAGTGTTTCCTCTCATTTCTAAGGGCGGTAATGCTGTTCCATATGTCGTCAGGTTCTTGAGCAGTCTGAACTTGGTGAAAACAAACAGAAGTTGGTTTTATTTTTCACTATTTACTGCTTTCAGCTATGATTTGTAGGATCTTCCACACCTCCCCCCTCCCCCCCCAGTATGGACAGATGATCACTTTTCCATCATTTACTGCGTTAAAGTTCATCTGTCTGTTACAGCAGTTTAAACCTTCAGTCTCCTATTCAATTTAAAGTCACTGTCCTCTCTTACCCCAGTGTCAGGCCACTTACTGCTTGAAGTACTTGGAGTGGAGAGGGACTGTGGTATGTTCCCAGAACCAGAATTCCTTTCTCTCACCTCTTCTGGGATCTACTTGGTCAGGGACTTGTAAGAAGAAACATGGAAGAAGGCAAGTCTTACGGGGTGCTGCTAAATCCCTCTTTTTTTTTTTTTAATGCTTTTTATTTACTTTTGAGAGACAGAGAGAGAGAGTGCAAGCAGGGGAGGGTCAGAAAGAGAGGGAGATACAGAATCTGAAACAGGCTCCAGGCTCTGAGCTAGCTGTCAGCACAGAGCCCGACGCGGGGCTTGAACCCACGAACCGTGAGATCTGACCTGAGCCGAAGCCGGACGCTTAACCGACTGAGTCACCCAGGCGCCCCTAAAGCACTCTTTTGATTAAGGCCGTTTGTGTCCACTGACAGGCACCCACACCGGAACCCTTGGTGAGACCTCACAGAGACACTCCCCACCGCACGCGGTTCCTCGATATGAAATGTGCTGTGGGTTAACCTTTTCCAGCCTACACACCCACCTCCTGCCCTCCGTGGGGTCAGTGCCACTCCCCGGTTCCTAGGAGTGTGTGGGGGTGACGTGGGTTGAGGATCTCCTCGCTCTACAGCCAGACAGCTCAAATCTAACTACCGCCTGCACTTTTCATTTAATCCACTGGAAACTCACTTCCTTGTGATACCGAATGCTGCTATGCCAGCTGCAAAAACGTGCCCCCCCTTTTAGTGCCATTCCATTCCTTTCTGGTTTTTTTTCTTTTTTCCTTTTTTTTTTTTTTTTTTTTGGGTCCCCTGCTCAGATAGGTGCAGGAACAGTCACGCCATCTACGTCATAAGTAGGCACTGAACTGGAGACCGGGAGGCCGGCCTCCTTGGAGGCACTTCCTGGTGAACGATTCGCCTAGACGGCCCGGCCGCTGCTTTTGGGTGAATACCCTCTTCCTTTCCCGTGTCCTCCCTAAAGACTCGGAAGACTTCCAGTTGTTTCCCTCTCCTGTGTCCCACACCGTTGCATTGAGTGATGCCAGGGTTAGGGCGGTGATTACGGTGCCGGAGCCGCCCCTGTGTTGGGGGGGGGGTCTGTGGTGGGCTCCCAGGTGTCGGTGTTCTTATGTCCTCAGCCTTGTGTGTGTTAGCAGGTTTGGGACAACAAGGCTGGTGTCGCTCGAGACCAGTTAACAAGTCATCGTGAAGCCCGTGGACCTAGTAAGTTCTCACTGTGCAGAATTTAATTTTTCTTTCTTTCTTTTTGTTTTGCTGTCTCTCTCTGATTTTCGTTTTTGTTTTTACTTTTTGGCCTACTTCCTGGTTCTTGCCTGACGAACTATTAACTGTGAATATGTTAAGTTATGACTGATTATGTGGTCTAACTATACCTTACACGGAAGGATATGTGGGGGGGAGGGCAGGTTTTAATAATACAACTTTCTCTGCTCTTGCCTCACTATAGCTTTACTAAAAATATAAATACAAATAGGAATACAGTACTTGAATCTTTTTCTTCCATCGTCTAACCAGACCAGTCATTTAAGTCTGCTAAATGATTTCTTGTCTAATGAGGAGAAAGCAGCTTTCTATCTAGAAACTTCATTGCAACAACATGGATCTCGAGGGTATTATGCTAAGTGAAATAAGTCAGAGAAAGACAGATACCACGTGATTTCACTCCCTTGTGGAATTTAAGATACAAAATAAATGAGCATAGAAAAAAAGAGACAAACAACTCCCCCCCCACCCCCCCAGCCTGCCCCGGGCTCTTGACTTTAGAGAACAAACTGGTGGTTACCAGGAGGGAGGGGGTGGGGGATGGGTGAAATAGGTGAAGGGGATGAACAGTACATTTAGGGAGATGAGCACTAGGTAGTGTATGGAACCGTTGAATCACTGTGCTGTACGCCCGGAACTAATATAACACTGCATGTTAATTGTACGTGAATAAAACAGTTGTGAAGGAAAAGAATATTGAAGCAACTGCGGGCTCCTCAGTACTTCAACAAAGAGTTACCGAGCACCTTCCGTGTGTCAGGCACTGTGTTAGACACTGAGGAAACAATGGTAAACACAAAACAAAACCCCTGCTCTCCCGGGCCTTTCCGGTGTGGCGTGGGGAACAGACAAGAAACAGGTAAGTAAGCAGCGGACCTTGTTAGCAGCTGATGCTGAGGACAAGAGTGGAGCGGGAAAGGGGGCTGGGAAGTGGCGGTACAGCACCCAGCGTTTGCAGCTTCACCCAGTGTTGAGATGGGGTGTCCCTTTCTCTCGGGAGAGTGACCCTGGAGTTCAGAGGCCGGCGGGGAGCTTGTCTGATACAGTAGGGAGTCTGGCGACCAGATGAGTGATGGCGGGTAGGGCTTGGGATCGGGCGAGGGAGTGTGTAGGTGAGGCCTGTGTGTGGGTAGGGGCCTTGGTTTCTACTTTGAGTGAGATGAGATTGCATTGAAATACTGATGGGTTTTTTTTCTTTTAAATTTTAACATTTATTTATTATTGAGAGTCAGAGAGACACAGCATGAACATGGGAACAACAGAGAGAGAGAGAGAGAGAGAGGGAGACACAGAATCTGAAGCAGGCTCCAGGCTCTGAGCCATCAGCACAGAGCCTGATGCAGGGCTCGAACCCACAGACCATAAGATCATGACCTGAGCTGAAGTCAGCCCCTTAGTCAACTGAGCCACCCAGGTGCCCCTGTTGGTTTTTTTTTAATGTTTTTTTTTATTTTTTGAGAGAGAGAGGAAGCCTGGGAGAAGCAGAGAGAGAGAGAGAAGGAGAGGGAGAGAGAGAGAGATCCTAAGCAGGCTCTGAGCTACACCAACTGAGCCACCCAGGTGCCTTAACTGAACACTGACATCATCTGGGGAGATTTTACAAAATGTAATGATATCAAGGTGCCTGGGTGGCTCAGTTGGCTGTGTGTCTACTCTTGATTTCGGCTCAAGTCATGATCCCAGGGTCATGGGATCGAGCCTTGCATCAGGCTCCACCCTGAGCATGGAGCCTGCTTGGGATTCTCTCCCTCCCCC
>PJEM01008921.1:0-13986 GCA_004023845.1 Helogale parvula
GGGGGCTGTGGTGAATGTAAACCAGCTGAAGCAGAAGTCTGAGCCCATTCCTCAGGGAGGCCACTGGAGGCAAGGGGCTTGGGTGGGGGCCCCAGGATTACGGCAGCCCTGCAGGTGGGCACTAATGTTGTGCAAGCGAGTGGATGGCCACCTGTGCTCTCCTCGGCAGAGCCTGCTTCTTGGGACACACAGGACACTGAGCTCAGAAGGGCTCCAGGCTTGGTTAAGTGCTCTGTCATTGCTGTCTTAAAATCCTTAATAATTTTATCTTTGAATGCGTGGGGTTTTACAAAAATATTTTTCTTAATGTTTATTTTTGAGAGAGAGAGAGAGAGAGAGAGAGAGAGACACAGAGTGTGGGCAGGGGAAGGGCAGAGAGAGGGAGACAGAGGATCCGAAGCAGGCTCCAGGCTCTGAGCTGTCAGTACAGAGCCCGACGGGGGCTCGAACTCACAAACTGTGAGATTGTGACCTGAGCCGTAGTTGGACGCTTAACTGACTGAGCCACCTGGGAGCCCCTGAATGTGTGTTTTAGTGAAGTCCAATAGGACAATGAACATGAATGGAACAGACGGGGTACTCAGAACACGTGTGCCCGTGTCCTATGCCACCATAGTCGCATTTAGTGGGTCCTTATCATTGGTAATGACCCACGGGCTTGGAACTCTGTGGGTCCAATGTGAGCAAGGATTCAGTGAGGCTCGAAGGAGGTAAAAAGTACATGTATCATATCAAGGGGCCATGGACAGACAGCCTTGAGAGGTCCCCGTCTGTTCAAACTTGCTCCAAATGCAGAAAGGCGGCCATTGCTTTCTCAGAAAGTGTCCAAGGGTCACCTGTATGTCATAGGCCAAAGGGAGAGACAGTTGGTTGAATGTATGTGTATCAAAAGTGAAATAGAGTTGAGTTAGTTTTGGACAGTGCTTCTACCGCTGGAGAAAGAATGAAATAGAAGCATACCTTGTTTTACTATACTTTGTAGAGACTGTGGTTTCTACAAATCGATGGTTTGTGGAAACTTTGCATCGAGAAAGTCTATTTGCACCCTTTTCCCAACAGCATTTGCTCACCTTGTGTTTCTGTGTCACGTTTTGGTAATTCTCACAATATTTTTTTCTATTTTTTTTTTAAAGTAGGCTCCACATCCTGCGTGGAACCCAACGTACGGCCTGAACTCCTGATCCTGAGAACAAGACCTGAGCTGAGATCAAGAGTCAGACGCTTGACTGAACCACCCAGGCACTCCAGTTCTCACAAGATTTCAAACATTTTCATTATTATTATATTTGTTACAATAATCTGTGATCAGCGATTACTGAAAGCTCAGATGATGCTTAGCATTTTTTAGCGATGAAGTATTTTAAAATTAGGGTGTGGGGGCGCCTGGGTGGCTCAGTCAGTTAAGCATCCGACTTCGGCTCAGGTCATGATCTCATGGTTTGTGAGTTCAAGCCCTGCATCAGGCTCTGTGCTGACAGCTCGGAGCCCGCTTCGGATCCTCCGTCCCATCTCTCTCTCTCTGTCCCTCCCCTGCTTGCGTATGCAGGAGCATGCGGTCTCTCTCTCAAAAAAAAAAAAAATTAAATTAAGCTATGTATACATTTTGAGACATATATGCTATATATGTAACCCATCATATGTGGGGTGGCTGGGTGGCTCAGTTGGTTGAGGGTCTGACTCTTGATTTTGGCTCAGGTATTGATCCCGGGGTTGGGGGTCGGGCTCTGAAATGAGCTTGGGGCCTGCCTAAGATTCTCTCTCCCTCTGCCTCTCTCCCCCTCTTGTGCTCTCTCTTTCTAAAAAATAAAACAAAACAAACAACCCCCCCATCATACGTTGAAAGAGAGACTGTGGAAGAAAGAAACTTATTTTATATTTTAATACCTTTAAAGACACATTTTTCCTGCTTTTTGAACAAAGTGCACCCCATTTTCATCCTTCAGTCACAGAGCTGGTCCGGGCCCCAGGTCTGAACCATCCGGGGGCCAAGGCAGGAAGAGGAGTGGGCTGTGTGTGCTTTTCTTTTCTCCTTTATGGTTTTCTCTGCAATCCTGACTGACAGGAGGGTGACAGACAGGATGCCGGCTGACCTGAGATCAGCGACTCCTTCCTGGAGGCAGTGACAGGAGAGCCGGAGAGGTGAACACAATGTTGGGAGGCAGGGGCGCCTGGGTGGCTCAGCCAGCGAAGCGTCCGACTTTGGCTCAGGTCATGATCTCACGGTTTGTGGGTTCAAGCCCCGCGTCGGGCTCCGTGCTGAGGGCTCAGAGCCTGGAGGCTGCTTCGGTTTCTATGTCTTCCTCTCTCTCTGCCCCTCCCCTGCTCATGCTCTGTCTCTCTGAAAAATAAATAAACATTTAAAAAAATGGTGGGAGGCAGACAGGGGGTCTTGAGCACCCCTGGCGGGCTGGGTCTCGGAGCCTCGGGGTTCCCGGAGTGCCCGGCTGGCCCTGCCATGTGTGCCCACCTAAGCAGCAGCTCCACGAAGCCTTCAGGACGTCGGGGTGGGGCCCCAGCTCTCCAGACCTAGGCCCACCCCTCACGCAGTGAACACCCATCTACTGCACTTTAGGTGGTGAGTACTTTGGGGGCAGGATGTAGAGCCGAGAACACAGAGCAGAGTCCCGGCCTCGATGGGACAGCCGGCTGCAAAGGACCTAGAGCTTGGTGCGGGACAGTCTTGGCCATCAGCAGGGACGGGAAGCTCCAGGTCCAGCGGGGAGGCAGAGGAGGGGGCGGGGCCTGGACAAACCGTTTCTCGGAGCCAGATGTTGCTGGCAGGAGCTAGGGCACAAGACCTTTATGTCCACAAATGTCAAGGGGCACCTTTCAGGCAGTCCCGGCAGGCAGGGCGCTGGTGGCCTCTTAGCAAATTAGAAAGGGGGCTCCACTCGGGGCAGATGCGGTGCTGAGCGTGGGGAGCTGAGCATGGCCCTCGCCTGCTTGCCACACGCCGCCCAACCACAGAAGCCGGGGGCAGCGGGTCTCAGTGTCAGTGAGCCTGGCTTGCCTCCCCATGAGGGTCCCTCAGGCTGCAGGGGGCTGGGGGGTGGGGAGGTGGAGGCTGAGGCCGGATGGTGGCGGCACTCACAGCCAATGCCACGGGGCCTTACACAGGCCAGACACAGTTCTGACCATTTGGCCGGCAGAACTCATCTCGTCCTCACGGCACCTCCTCGAGGTGGCCATGCTCCCTGTCCCCATTTGATCAGTGAGGTCGCCGATGCACAGAGAGGTGAGGTTGTTTGCCCAAAGGCACACAGCTAGCAAGAGGCAGAGCTAGAATTAGCACTTAAGAAAATTTTTTTTTATCATTTGTATTTTTTGAGAGACAGAGCATGAGTAGAGGAGGGCAGAGAGAGAGAGAGGGAGACACAGAATCCGGAGCAGGCTCCAGGCTCTGAGCTGTCAGCACAGAGCGTGACGTGGGGCTCAAACCCATGAATGTGAAATCACGACCTGAGCGGAAGTCAGACACTTAGCTGACTGAGCCACCCGGGTGCCCCTAGAATTCGCACTCTTAACCGCTCTACTGGACAACCTCATTCTCTTTATCGCTTGGTTCTCTTCGGTTCTGGCTCAGATGGTCCCCACGTAGGATGCAGCTGAGGGGAGTTCCCTAGGATGTTAGAGAACGCCTCTCATTTAACAATGAGGAAACTGAAGCCCAGAGAGGGGAAGGCACTTGTCTGTAGTTGCACAGCAAAGAGACAAAGAGTCTCCAATGGGAACAAACAGTCCTGATCTGCCACCCGCGGGGCACCTCCCTTCTGAGCCCTCCAGGGGTCCAGGGCTCAGCCTCAGGGGGGACCTGGCAGGCGAGGCCTCAGTGATTAGGTGGTGTGTTCCCAGGAGACAGACCGGGGCTGAAATCTGGCCCATGCTCAGCTGGCACACCTCGTGGGTCTCTGGCCCGCTATTCAGGAGCCCCGGGTGAGGGGACAGAAATAGGCCATCTGCGAGCTTTCCCAGGGCTCTGAGCGTCGGGCCCACCGCCTCCAAGCGCACTGGCATTCTCTGCTCATTTATTTATTTTCCGAGCAGGAAAGTGGATTTGAAATGCTCCTCCTGCATGTTTACCCCTGCGGGAATGTCGGGCTCATGAATAATGCGGCAAGTCAGGGGCTGGGCCCCGGGCAGCTCCATCCTGTCCCAGAAGTTGGGCCAGATCTCCCCCTGCCGGCTGCTGCCCAGTGATTTGGGGGAGGGGCTCTGAGCCTCGGACCCCCAACCCCCTGCTCTACATGGGGGTGCTGAACCCCTCCTCACCACACAGGGCGACCCACCAAGGCTGTCCCGGCCTTGGGGTCTCAGCCTTCCTTCCCCTCGGACCCCACTGTTCTTGCTCATGGCCTCCGTCTGGTTCTCACTGTCACCAGCCTCTTCTGAACATAAACTTGAGCACGTCAACAGTGGAACAGAGCGGAGACAGTTGGTTTGGCGCCCACTAGGGCTGGCACCTCTTGCCTCAAGCCGCGGGTTATCTTGGGCTCTCTCAAAGGGGCTATTTTTCAAAAATGCTTATTTGTTTATTTTGAGAGAGAGAGAATGGGAGAGAGGCAGAGAGAGGGAGAGAGCGAATATCAAGCAGGTTCCGCACTGTCAGCACAGAGCCAGACGCGGGACTCGATCTCACGAACTGAACTCATGATCATGACCTGAGCCCAAATCAAGAGTCAGACATTTAAACAACTGAGCCACCCAGGCGCCCCTCAGAGGGACTGTTTTCATGTCCACAGCATTCTGTAGTCCATGTTCCTACCCTGGGCCTCCAGGCTTGCTTCTCCTGGGCAGAAAGGTTGGCCTCTGGGGGCAGGAAATATCCCCTGTTCCCCAGGGAAACTGTGCTTGGGATAGTGGCCCTGTCCTGCCCCTTAGCCCCCCACAAAGACCCCCAGGCCACCTCTGAGTTCTCAGGACTGAATTGCCAGTCACACCAACTTGGGCATGGAAGGACCAACCTTGGGCCACCTCATCTCCCAGGCGGAGATCACGCCACAGCCTTAGAGTGCCCTCTCTTGGTGGGGTGACAGATGGGGTCCCTCACACCCCACACGCTTCTGAATGCTTACTGCTGAGCCTAAAGCAGGAGTGACTTAAGTTAGATTTCAGCGGGGACGATTGTTGAGGGTTAAAATGGATGAGCCACTGGTCCAGCAGCTGTGAGGTCTCTGGAGACGGTGTGGGGGGGTCTTGGCTGGGTGGGGGAGGGGGGACCATGCAACCCCTCAGGGCACTACCACCCCCCACGCCATCCTTCAAGCCCTGGGAGGCAGTGACCTCACCCTACTCTCTATCATAATATTTACCAACAGCCCTGCAACTGAGCCAGGCAGCTCAGCAATTATAATCATGTTACCATTATTGCTGATAATTCCGATCATGAGCATAAATTATAAACAGGAGCGGGACGCAGTGGGTAAGAGCAGGGGGCAGGGACAGCTGTGTGGGTGGGCGGTGGGGTGGGAGGAGACCGGCCTGTCTTCCCTGCTCCCTCTCCCCTCCCATTTCTGGCCGAGGCCAAGTCCCCTTCAGAACCTGGCCCAGGGAAACGGTGGCGGAGGGGACTGGCGGGGGAGGGGGGCTCCAGGTGGCCATTTCCTGCCAGGGTCCCGAGGCTGTCCTGACCGCCTCCCACCAAGCCCCGCTCTGCCTCACAGAAACTATTAAGGCGCAATTATTACAGAGACAGTCTTTCCAAATTGATCTTTCAGTTACTCCACGGCTGCAGCCATGGAGACGGCCCCAACTCAATTACATGCCTCTCTCTGTTCTTGACAGATTCCAGCGGAGAGTCAGAGGAGGAGGCAGAGCGAGGAGGCGTGAGGTAGGGAGAGGCAGAGAGCAAGGCGTAGCGTTGAAGAGAGCGACCTACAAAGACGGCAACAAATAGATGGAAGGAAACGTATAGGGAGAAAACCGAGATCCGCGAGGCACCTGACAGTAGACAGAGGAGGCCGCTACCGATTTGTTCATTCATTCCAGGATGTTTGTACACTTGCTGGCCTGGGCGCGGGGGACTGCCGGGCTCACCACCTTCCTTACCTGGGCTTTGAGGTGAATGGGTGAATAAACGGGAAGCAAATAATCACTCACCCAGCGTAAAATCAACCGGACTGAGGACTCGGAATGCCTAAGGGCTCTGGGGGCCTGGCCAGTGAGTCCGGAAGGCTAAGACCTACTGGAAGAGGGGCTGGCCACGGGACGGGGTGGGGGGGACAGGCAGGGCACTGGGTTCAGGACACTGTGCAAAGGTAGACTTTCCTTCCACGACACAGAAGCTAAGATCTGACTCCAAAGCCTGGGCAGACGCCTCCTTGGGGGGAAAGGGGTTTTGGAAGGCTGGTGGGGGGCCCCGGAGGGACCCTTCCGCTGGGGGTGAGGACCCCGGGTTCCCAGAAAATCCCGGGGCAGGAGAGAAATATTTCAGTGAGCGATTAGGCCCTGGCCCAGTGGGCCTTTGGCATGGGGGCTGGTGGGGGCCGTCTGGTCAGTTCCCTATACCCCATGGGGCCAGGAGCACAGCCTCAGATGGAGGTGAACACCCCCTCAGGCTCATTGCAGCACATGTCACAGCTGCTGGCCCAGATCTCTGAAGTTCAGGGTCTGGGTCTGCATGATCTCCAGTACAGACAGGGTACACTGGTGTGCAGCCCGGGCCCTCCCATCTTGGGGCCAGTCTGACCCGGGCAGATGCCAGGCCTGTGACTGAGGAGCCAGCCCAAAGTGCCCTGTGGCATAAGGGATGTGGCAATGAGCCAGTACTGCTTGGCTAAGTGTGGTTAAATCAGAGGCGCCAGAGCTTGACGATCAGACCTCCTTAAACTTGAACGTGTATCTAAAGGGCCAGTGACTGTGTTCTGCAGGGCAAAGTCCTCGGCCTCTCTCCTGCCAGGCCAACACATCTCCTGGGAGGGCCTGGACCTGCACCTTTAACAGGCACACAAGGCGAGGAAACTGAGGCCCAGGGTCCCCAAAGTCAGCAGTGAACTGAGACAAAAGATGCTCCCACGTGACCCTCAGCCACTCGCCACACATTAAAGTCTGTCTCGTCCAGAGTGAGATGTGGCGTAAGTGTTAAAATAAGACACTGGGCATCAGAGACTTCGTATAAGGAAAAGAGCATAAGACATCTCAATCTTTAAAAATATTATCAGGCGTTCAAACGAATACAATTGGGACACGTTACGCTGCATAAAAGATACCATTAAAATTAATTTCACCTGTTCCTTTCTCATTTTTTTGTTACTATGAGGAAATGTAAAATTTCCTCTGCAGTGGGCATTTGTGGCTCGCATCCTATTTCTGTTGGGTGGCGTTGCCCCAGAATATTACCAGGGCCAAATCCTGGGGCCTGGGAAGCTGAGGCGGCAGACCTACCCGCGTCCTTTTGGAAGTCCTCTTTGCCTCCTGCCCCAGCCTGCCAGCCTGGGTATCCGAAATCCCAGAAGGAGGGCTTTATTTTGTTGGGGTCCGGAAGGCTTGGAGGACTCTGAGAGGTGACTCTGCCGATCAAGTACCCCAGAGAAGGAAAAGATTTCTGTCCTTAGTGGCCTGGATGAGCCATGGAAACACAAAGATTTGGGAATGCAAGGAAATGCTGGTGTCCTTGGGGATGGCCTGTCTTGGGAGGGGGGAAGGGAGGTGGGTCACAGACTCAGGAGGTCCCCCAGGAAGCCCCTCACCTACCCTTTGGTGCCATGTGGCTCCCCATTATCACCGGAGCACCCCGGCCGGGAGGGATAACGTTTACCATCCAGGCCACGGGTTCTATGCCCGCCGTGCGGACCCTGCATACTGCCTTGAAAGCACATTCTAGATGCTGAGTCTTATTTTCCCTTTGATTTCCACGACGGAACAGGAGCTATGCTCTGAAGAGAAAGAGGAGTAGTTGGTTCCAGAAGCCGTTCAAGTCTTATTTTTAAAGGATGAATACTAATTATCAGATAAAATCGTTTCCTGAAAATCCAAGGAAACCCACAGCGATGATACAAAGAAGGGGCAGGTTGGGGATCAGGAGCCCTGAGGTCCACCCCCGACATGGGCCACTGAGCTGCTGTGAGTCAGCCTCTCAGTGATCTGAAGGTGCTGGCCTCACTGTCCTTGCCTTTGGCCCCTGTGGTCATGTCTACGTATCAGATCCTAGGCTCCTCCCCATGGGCTTGCCCCAAGGTAAGGGGGCTGTCCCTCTAGGTCTTCTATAACCCCTGGAGTCTTACCTCCAAGGAGCAAGGAACCAAGAGAAGTGGCCCAGAATCATGGGAAAGAAAACAATGGCCAGGACTGGGCCCAAACCCCAGGGGAACAGGGGACTGAGTCCCTGTGGGCAGTTCTAGCCAGCCTACTGGTCGGAGACCCTGGAATGCATGCACGGGGCCAGGAGAGAGACATGCTCCTGCCTGGGAGTCTCTGAACTGACAGAACGCACAGGTGCACACTCCTTCCACAAATGACCAGGAATCTTACATTCCCATCTGTGAAATGGGGACTGTTAGGCCCACCTGCCAGAACGGTTGACAGAAAGGTGAAACGCACAGAAGAGGCTTTGCGATGGAGGGAGTCCTGTGGCTCTGACGTCATGGAAGGGAAGGCGGTGAGAACAGCCTCAGTTTCCACATCTGTGGAGGACCGGTGGGGAGTAGCTACCAGCAAGGACTTCTCTACCAAACTCCCCTCCTGGTCGCGGGAGCTTCTGCTGCCCTTCTCCGGGGAAGGAACTGAACATGACAGAAATGGAATGTCCCTGACCTTGTCCTTGGATTCCTCACCTCCTCAGGAAGACCAGTTCAACCACAGACTCTGAGTGAAGCCAACAAATTGAAAACTTGAGAACTACCCTCTGTCGAGGCCCAACTACCCAGCAGGTACGACACTAAGCATTTTCCCTGTTGTCACATGTACAGAGATGGGACTATCTTGGCTCTATATTACAGATGAGGAAGCTGAGGTCCAGAGAGGTCAGTGGCCTTAGCTTAGGACATACAGTTAATGAATGTGAAGCCAGGGGTTCTATTCTGGTCACACGCAGCAGGGCAGGCTGGGTCAAGGCCTTCTGCTGTGCCACGCTGCTCCCAGTCTGCATGGGCAAGGGTGGGGTCAGACTGGCTGGCTGGATGTGGAAGACTGCCCAGAGGCTGGAAGGGGGCATCACCCACAGCACTCGGATCGCGTTATTGCTGCTCTGGATTCCACCTGCAGAGGGCAGTACTGAGCACACACTGGTCCTCCCTCCCCAGGCGGCCTCTCAGCTCCTCCAGGCCCTAGGGCACACAGGCTTCTTGGCACCCTGCCCCAGGACTTGGGGGTCTGGAAAGCATTCTCCCTAGAAACCAACAGCCCAGCCAGCCAGCCCTTCCTGGGACCAGCTTGCCCCAGCTGGACCCGCTGAGACCACGCCTCACTGCTCTTGCAGTTGGGATGGATGGACCAAAGGCCAGCAGGCTGAACCTGGGCGATGTAGACAGTCCGGGCCACGCCGTGCACATGCTGGACATCCCTAAGCAAGTCACCCGCCCTCATTGTAAAATGAGGCCAATACAAGGTGCCCCCCATGGGCTTAGTGACACTTAAAAAGAGGGCCCGCCCTTGCTGTCCTCCACCTTCAAGGCATGCAGAGGTTTGCTACGAGACTGCAGGAAAGGAGAAATGGGGGTGCAGACGTGAACTGCCCAAGGTCACACGGTGGTAAGACGAAGAGCCAGGATTTGAACCCATGTGGTCTCTAGATCCTTGCTCTTCCCTTCACTGATGTTGCCACACCAGGTCCAGAACTTAGGTGGTGATGCGGGCCTGAGGGCGGCCACACAGACAGGGTGTCAAGATGTCCCCCAGGCTTCCTGGTGATGAGGGGGATAGGGAGGTACCCCTGAGGGCAAAAGGCAGTGTGTGATGAAGGGGGGTTCTGTGGCCTCATTCCCCAACCCCACTGCTCTGGCCAACACCGTGGGCAAGGCATTCAGTGGGCACCAGGGGCCCCTCTGGGCTTGGCCCTGTGCTGGGCACTGGGGACCTGGCCTGTCTAGGAGGAGCTCTGTCTGAAGAGCTTGTGGGCTAGACCCGCTCAGCCAAGTTTATCCTTTACCAAGTGCCCGCTGTGTGCCCGGCAGGGCCCCAAGGAGGCTGGGAAGACTCCGTGGCTTTGCTGGGACCTCGAAGGTTCTCACTCTCCAGCTGGCTCTCTCCATCTAGGCCAGGAGCTCTCTGGGGCTGGGGCCTGCCTGGCTCGTGTCCCTCCCAGGAGTGCCCAGCATAGCAAGGGCGCAGCACCCGGCTCAGGGCACCACTCCTTGTGCTGAATGAAGATGCGCGGCTTCGGCTTGGGAGAGGATGGGAGGTGTGCTCCTGATTCCATAGGATGGCGGGTATGGTAGGGGAAGGGGGTGGTGGCAAACGCCTGAGTGGGGGATCAGAAGGAGGACTGCCCAGGCAAGATGGGCCTTGGAGCCTCCAGCTGGAGCTGCAGCGACCTTGGGCAGTCCACTGCTTTCCTTCACATCCCCAGGGACAAAGGTTGAAAGAGGTACCTGGACCGGCCACCGGAAGCTAACCTGGGCAAGGTGGGAGTGACCAGCCAGCCGAAGACTTCGGTTTTTCCAGCCGCCGCCCGCCGCCGCCGCGCAGGGCGCCGGCCCCAGCTCCCGGGTGTCTCCCCGCGCCGGTCGAATGACCTTGACCCTGCGCTCCGGGCCTCCCATTCCCCCCGCCCCCCGCGCCCCGGGTTTCCTAATCCGTCCCTCACGGGGCGCTGGGGGGAAATGGAGGGGCGTCGCCGGGCAGCCAGGGGGCGCCGAGGCCGCAGGCGCCCCCTCCCGCAGGCCCCCCTGGCGGCGGGCGCCGGGGCAGCGCGCGCGCTCGGGGTGTCGGGGGCGGGGCGGGGGCGCGGCGCTCCCCCCGCGGTGCCCAGGCCGGGGCGCAGGGCGGGCCGGGCGGGCTAATCCCGTATGTAAATGGCAGCCAATGGAGGGTGGTGTTGCGCGGGGCTGGGATTAGGGCCGGGGCGAATGGCTGGCAATCTTACTGGGATTACAGAACAAAGAGCCTCCCTGCGCTCCCGCTCTCGGCTCCGCTCCCCGCGCCGCGCCCCGCCCTCCGCCGCAGCCCGCGCCGGGGGTGGGGGCCGCCGAGCGCCAGCCCCCCGGCCGGCCCGAGAGCCCCCGCCGAGGCCCCTCCCCGGCCGGCGCCCCGCGCCCCGCGCCCCCTGCCCCCCCGCCGCGCCGCGCCGCGCCGCGCCTCCCTCCGCCGCGCCTTCCCCCATTCTCCCGGATTAATTAAGGAGGCAGCGGCAGGAGGCTGAGTCCTGGCCGCGGGCCGGGGCCGGGGCGCCGCTGGCAGGAGCGCTTGGGGATCCTCCAAGGTAGGAGAAACTTTTGCGGGGGGGGGCGGGCGCCGAGGCCCTTCTCCCCTTCTCCTCCCACCCCCGCGGCCCCCGCCCCTCCCCCTCAAGGTGTTCCAGAATGTGGGTCCGGCTTTTGGGTGCCTTGGGAGGCACGTGACTGGGATTATAATTCGGGCCGGGGTGGCGGGGGGGAGGGGAGGGCCGGCCGTCCCCACCTGCCGAGAGGGGGTAGGAGCCGGGAGCTGTCACACACCCCCCACTCCCGGCCCTTCCGGAGGTGGGGGGCGCCCCGGGCGGGCGGCGGGCGCCCGCAGGCTGCTGCAGTTAGCGAATGAGGTCAGTCGTGCTGCCCGAGGCGGCGGGCGCCAGTGTGGGAGCAGAGGGGGCTGGGAAGGCCGCGGGTCCCCGCCCCCCCACCTCTGCCTTCCTCGGGCTGGGCCATCTCCTGGCCGGTACCCCTCACTCACAGGCTGAGTCTGATACAGCGAGGACTGCCCCGCACAGTGGTTCCTGTTGGGGTACCCCGGGGAGGGGGCTGGCCTGAGTGGTGGCAGCTAAGCCTCTGGAGGGGAGGTTGGCGGTGGGGGCCACAAAGCATTCAGAGGAGCAAGTTGGGGGTGCCCCGCTTATGGGAGGTCTCTGAGTTCCCGCACACGGGGGCAGGGAGGCCTGTGTGCCCACCCCCCATCCTGAGTCCCTCCAGACGATGGGCTTGATGCTTCTCCTGGGCTCCAGCCCCAGCCTGTGGCCAGGGACAGGGACGATGCCCTGGCCTGGGCCCAGGGCAGAGGGGGACTTTGCAACTGAGAGTTCTGCCCCTCCTGGACATCAGGCCTTGTGACCTAACCTTCGAGGACCGGACCTGGGTGGGGGGAGGTGCCCGTGTCCCCCATCACCGCCGAAGTGAGCCAACTCAGCATGCCAGGTCTCTGTGCCAGGCACATGGTGGAGTAGGGTTCTGGTGATGTGGGGCGTGGGGCTGCCTGGCATTACCCTGAGCCTGGCAGCTGGGGTGAGGGGCAGGTGTGGACAGAGGAGTGGGCGCTGGCAGGGCCTTCCCTTGCTGCTCACAGTGGAAGGAAGGGGCGGTCAGGAGCTGCTCTGCCCTCCTGGTGGCCCCCGGGCTGGGACTGCTTGCTTCATAGCCCTGCTCGGGTCCTTGGGGCTTGGGACATGCCTTCCAAGCAGCCGTTTATTTCAGCAGTGTCATTCCCAAAGGGAAAGGGCACCGACATTGATTATTTATTCGGAGCAGGAGGTAGCACTGGCTGGGAGGCTGGTGGCCGCTGGTGGCTGCTGGCAGGGAAGGTCTGGGCGCAGGGGTGGCCGAGAGGGGGGGTGGTCTGGTGTCCATCACGAGCCACTGATTGCGGGAGCCCAGGAGGGGATGAGGGAGACTCCGACCCCTTCTGAACAGTGATCATTGGACCAGGGGATGGACTTGACTCCAAGGTGACAGGATGTCAGAACCCCTGACCTGCTTTTGGGATGTGGGAAGCTTAAGACCACACCTCATTCTGCAGCCCGCTCTGAGAGTGACCTAGAAAGTTGAGGCTCTGACTCAGAGGGTCCCAGAGGCCCCCAGCAGAGGAAACAAGCAAAGGTTGGAACTCCACGGCCACACGTTGCCCGCACATTTAAGATGTGGGAGGGGCACCTGGGCAGCTCAGTCCGTGAAGCGTCGGGACTCCTGATTTTGGCTCAGGTCACGATCTCTTGGTTTGAGGGTTTCTAGCCCCCCATGGGGCTCTGAGCTCACGGCACCGAGCCTGCTTGGGATTCTCTCCCTCTCCCTCTCTCTCTGCCCTACCCCGGCTTGTGTACTTTGTCTCTCACAAAATAAATAGATAAACTTTGAAAAACAAATAGGTAAAATGTGGGAGACCTGGGCCGAGGGTGGCAAAACTGGATCTTAACGACCGCCTTTTCGGGGCACGCTTAACCTACTTAAGAGGACTGGGTGCTGGGGGAAGGGTCATTTATGTGCAGTGTGCTCATCATGGACACTTTTTATCTGTTCTCTGGGGGCAGTCTCTCCCAGAGCCAGGCTCGCCTTGCCACACAGTGGCAGTTGTTGGTGTTCGATGCTTGAAAGTAGTGGGAAAGGCAGACAGTGTATTGGAGGCCGCTGTCCTCACAGCCTGTCCCCAGCAGCCAGGGCCTGCACGGCTTGGCAGCAGCCTGGGGTGATCGGAAACCCTGGGTGAGACGCTTGGGGTGATGCGGTGGGTGACACCATCGGGGGACATTTGTATCCTAAAACTGTGACCTTGGAGCCACAGACCACATTGCCTGGTCCGTCCCCACGCTGGGTTGCGTCTGGTTCATCTGCTTCGGCACGTATCTGTCCACTGCCTCCTCGACTGGGTCCTTGAGTCCTTGGTTTTCTTGAATGCCCTGTTCTTTTTCCCTGGGAGGTTCTTCCCATCCTTCCTCTCAGGGGTGAGAGACCCTTTGGTGGCCCTACCTGGCTGGAGTCGGGACAGGGGTGATTGCCTGTCTCCTCTCTGTGAGGAGTACACTGGCTGTCATGTCCTCGGGCTGGAATCCCAGGGCTGGCCAAGGTGCTACTTCTGTGTCCCCCGTGACGTCCCGTCCTTCCTCTGTCCCAGCGTTGATCTCACTCAGGGGCTCTACATCTGTCTTTCCAA
>PJEM01008921.1:14086-64194 GCA_004023845.1 Helogale parvula
TAACCCATCCTGTGTCTTCCCCTCAAACTTAGCCTGGGGCTCTGCTCCCTGAACATCCTCTGTCCTGCTTCTCGGTCCTCTTGGCTCTTTGTGGGCATCTCTTTAATGCCTTACAGCCAGGCTCTCTGGGACAAGCAGGAATGCGTGCCCAGCTCCGTGGGCCTGCGGCGGCCTCAAGGGGCACCCGGGAACGTGACTTTCAGGGTGAATTCACAAACGCCAGGGAGCAGAGCAGGACTCCGGGCCGGGGGCTCGGAACCTTCCGGGAGGGTGTGGGGCCCAAGAGACATAGACCCTTGGGGCAGCTGCAAGGGAATTCCCAGCAGGAATTAATTCATAAGCAGAGGCGGAGTATTGGAAGGATTATTTTATGTGGGACAACTGGAGAAGAGATGAAACTGGTTAGAAGAAGCAATGAGATGCGCACGCCCCGCCCTCCAGCGCCTTTGGTGGCAGGACGACAGTGGACACTAATGTGTGTAGGTGTTGGGGTGTCCAGGCGGGACCCAAGGGGAGCCCGCTACCTCACTGGGCTCCCAGGCCCCTCATTTGCAGCTGTGTCGGGCTGGGACCCTGGGACCCTCATGCTCCCCGGGGTAGCTGCTGTCACGTCAGGTTCCGTGCTGTGGGTTGATGACAGCAGAGGGGCTCAGAGCCCCTGCGGAGGGCACCGCAAGGGGCCGAGCCCTGGTTCGCTTTGTGGTGAGCTAGGTTTCCTGAACTTTGTCCCTGCCCGGGCTGGGGACGAGTGGTTGGTGCGTCTCAGGCCGAGCTCTTGTTGCCGGCACTCTTCCTCTTGGTCTGGGGCTGAGTCTGCCCAACCCAGAGCTATTCATGTGCCCACCTGTCTCCCTCCTTCAGGACCACCTGCTTCTGGTTGCCAGATCTGGCTAATAAAAATAGGGACGCCCAGTTAAATTTGGATTTCGGATAAGCCACGGATAACGCGGGATTGAGGACGTAACTTACACGAAAGACTTGCCTGTTTGTTCAGCTGGAGCTGAACCGGGGGTCTCGTATTTTATCTGGCAGCCCGGCAGCTGTGACCTCTGGGCAGTGGGGCTCTCGGGGACTAGGCAGAGGCTCAGGGAGTGATCGGGGCCTGGAGATGGGGTCAGGGCTCCAGCCAGAGCTCCAGGGGATGGGCCGGATGAGTGTCAGTCAGGCAGCGCTCACTCCAGTTACCTGGGCCCGGCTTCCTCTAGTCTGTCGTCCCAGGGTTAAGCTTGGCTGGTGTGGAGACTCGAGGATCCCCGCTCTGGGAAGCCCTGATTTTCAGAGCCTTCTGTGCCACTGTGGTTGGGGGGTAGAGGGGAAGGGAATTGCTGGGGACACCGTATCAAACACTCGAGTTAGGGTTTGCCATCAAGGTTCGCAGAGCCAGGCCTGAGCGCTGGGAGGCCATTTCCCTGACGATCGTGCCTCTGGGGCCCCTGGTGAGGGAGGGTCTTCACTGGGCTGGGTCACAGGCGGTGAGGGGCAGTGCCTCGAGGAATGCCCGCCTGACAGTAGCAGCATTGGCACATAGCCATCCGGCGCAGCCTCCAGCCTCTGTGGCGAGGCCCCTGGAATGTGGGGCAGGGTCCTGTGTACCATGTCCTTTTCCCCCAAGCCTGGGTTATGTGCTCGTACTTAACGTGGAGAGGATACCCCTTCTCCTGCCCAAGCCTCGGGCGCTGTGGCTGAGAGGGGGGAAGCTTCCAGAACATGGGATATGTGGGTCACCCCAGTGCAAGCCTGGAGTGGAGACCATGTGGGAAGCCAGAGGGGAGTGGTCCTGGCCCGGGGGCCGTTGGGCTTTAGCCCGCAGGTGCCCAGCAAGGCTGTGTAGTTGGGGATGGAGGGCCTCAGGCTGGTTTTGCCCTGGAGGCTCGGACAGGGCCAGGCCCGTTTGCTGATTGGGACCTGGGGGGGTAGGGGGCAGGGTCTCAAGGTACCTTTTCTGGCTTCTGGCAGAACCACCATAAAAGGGAGCCTGTATATCTGTCCATCTGTCTGTCTGTCACTCCGCCTGCCAGTGAGAAACTTACAGATGCCCCAGGTCTGCAGTCTCCGGTCCTGGCATCCAGCCCCAGGCCCGCACGTAGGAAGGGCTCACCCATGGGTGGTTGTGTGTTTTGGTGAAGGATGAGGGGTGTCCACCGAAATGCTCACGTCTTAAGTGTGCCTTCTAAGGGTTTGACCATCGTACACGTTCACGCGGCCCGGCCCCTGTCAAGACGTGGAACATTCCGTCGTCCCTTAAAGGTCCCTCAGGCTCATCTGCAGCCAGCCCCTCACCTTCCCCCAGCTCCTGGCAACTGCTGTGTGTTTTCTTTCTTTTTCTTTCCTTTCTTTCTTTCTTTCTTTTTTTTTTTTAAACCACTGTGTGTTTTTCTATCTCTGTCTTTCTGTATTTTCCATAACGGCACGTAAATGCGATCACTCAGTTTGCAGCCCGGGTTTGGCTTCTTAGAGCCGAGCTTACCAGAATGTGCTTCTTTTTGTTCACTGAGGGACATGCCGCTGTATGGATGTGCCACACAGCCCTGCCCGCCCCATGCTGGTGGCGGTCCAGCCCTTGGGGTCTGCAGAGCCCTGCCTGGGACCACCCAGAGAAGGTGGGTGCCTTTGCCCATTTCCACAAGGGCACTGCCTGCACCCCATCCCCACCCCCGTTGAGTGCTGGTCCTGAGCCAAGAAAGGTGCACACCTCTGTCCGCCCAGCCTAGAATTTCATCCTCCCGTTTCTGGTGACTCACACAGCCCCCGATGAAATTACACCTGCCTGCGGCTGCTCTCTGCTGTGCAGGTGGGCTCCAGGGACAGTGATGCTCCGGGGCCGGGGCAGCTGGGGCTCGAGTGAGGGCCTGGAGGGCGGGGAGCTCTGTGCGCCCTGCGGCATCTCACCCATCTCCGTGCGCCCGCTCCCCGGTGTCCCACTCCCCAGAGTCCCGGGGTCCCTGGCAGTTCATCCCAGGTCTGCCCTCCTGCAGCCCTGGAGCCTGGCGTAGAACTTCTGTGTTTTCCTGAAACAAGGACAGGGCTTGTTAGGAGAGGGAGGAGGGTCAGGAGCGTGATTTAGGGTCACATAGAAGGGGGCTGTATGACCTCAGGCAAGTGACTTCTCATCTCTGTGCTTCGATTTGGTTGTCTGTGAACAGGAGGGCCAGTGAGGGGCTTTGCTGTGGTTCCTCCAGCCCAGGGGGCCTCTGCAGAGCTTTAGAGGGTATGGGGGCTGCTGAAGGAGGAGGAGGTTGTGGGGGGGTGTGCGGGTCTCTGGTTCCCTGGGGTCCCCTCTTGAGCCAGAGCAGGCCACGTGTATCCACGGTAGCTGTCAGGGTCCTAAATAAAATCGTGTGTCCTGAACATTTGCAGGGGCAGTTCGGGGGTTGGGTTCACCCCAGAAGGTTCTGGTCAGGCCGATTGCAGCTTTGCCATCTGCCCCCCCCCCCCCCCCGCGTGTACTTTGGAAGGCTGCCAGGTCAGCCGGGCTTCAGTTTGACCATCTGAGGGGGGGTGGGCAACACCTGGTAGGGTTGCAGGTGGCGTCAGGAATGGTGGGGTCTGACGTGGCCTGCCTGGGCGTCTTGAGAGATTTGATGGGTTTCAAGTGTGTTTTTTTGTAAGCAAGTCATTTACTTTTCCTGATGAGCCTGGCTGCCCCCGGGCCCCCTCCCCTGCCTTCTTCCTCCTCTCTTCTCCCTTCCCCTCTCCCAACTCCCCCACCTGGTCTCAGAGTCTGCACCCCTCAGTCCGACCCTTGAGCTGTCCTCGGTGGGAAGTCAGGAAGGACTGTGGCAGGCTAGACCGATACAGAAGGGCCCTGGGGTGCTCCTGGGTGGCTCCCAGGTGCTCTGGGGGGGTCTTAGGACTGCCAGCTCCGAGGTGGTCCTGGCGGGCTCCAGGGGGGTCTTAGGACTGGGCCAGTCTGGTGTCTCTCTCGTGTTTATCCAGGAGCTGGTTTTTCAGGTGTGCTGGCTTTCAGCCGAGAGGCCCAGGTGGGGAGAGGTAGGGCCTTTGGAGGGGGGGATGCCCCTCTTCCCCGTGCACACCCTGTCTTCCAGCTAGGGGTGCAGCCCTCTGGGCGGGGCAGGCTACCACATCGCCCCTCCGGTCCCGTTCCATCACCCAAGGGGGCGATGCTCTTCCTTGCGTGCCCCTCCTTGGGGCTCCCTTTCCTGCCACGGGGCTTCCCTCCTTCCCAGCAGGAGGCCGTGGAGCCAGCAGGGCCTTCTAAGCCAGACAGACATGGTTCAAGTCCCAGTTCTAACCACTGACCTGCTGTGTGGCGTCAGGCGATTGCCTTTACCTCTCTGAGCCTCATCTGAACAAATGAGGATGCTTATCCCTACTTTGCAGTATTCTTGGGGGAATCAGCACGTTCATCCGGGTGGGAGGCTGGGAGCCCCGGTCGTGCCCAGAGAGGACAGGAGACGCCATCATTTCCTGCTTTGCTCTTACCTCCTCTGCTCATGGAGCATGGGGTGTGCCATGCCTCAGTTTCTGTTTCTGCAAGCTGGGAAAACCCCAAGGGTAGCGCTGGTCTGTCCCCTGGGGCTGGGGCTGCCCAGGGGCAGTGGCCCTGTGGTTGGTTCTGGGAGAGCCCTCTTTTCCCGTTGGGATATATGCCCGAGGGCAGCCCACAGGAGGTGACTTCTTCCTGGGCCCTGGGGGACATTTTGAGGAGGGAGGTGACAGCGGAAGGGTCCAGAGACAGGAATGACGCCGCATGCGGCCAAGTAAGGATTTTACTGCAGAAGTGGCGAGGTGTTGGGTCCCGGGAAGGACCTTCATCTGATGGCCTCCCTCCCCGACCAGGCATGGCCAGGCCCCACCTGTTTCTGTGCCAGCTTCCCTCGGTTTCTAGAACATATCGTGCTTCTGTCTTGCTTCCCCATGTGGTGTCGCTTCTTTCTGGAATGCACTTAACCCTCCCTGTCCGTTTCCCGGGGCCGATGCTTCCTTGCAGGGCTCAGCTCGGGTGCTTGGCCTCTGGGTGCCTTCTGCGTGCCCACTTCCAAGCCTGTGTTGGGTGCCCCTCTGTTCCGACAGCCCCCGAACTTTCCCAGCACAGCCCTCATCAGCTGTGAGGGACTGCTCTGGGACTGGTCTGTCACCTTCCAATGGCTCTAGGCATTGGTGCCTCGACCCTCCGCACTCCTGCCCCGAAGCACCCTGCCTGGCACCCAGTATCCAGTGCAAACTTATTAAGTGAGTTAGAAGCAAGCTAGGTGTTGGAGCACTAGGGGTGGGGCCTGGGAAGGTCAAGGGCCTTCTCTACCCTCGGATACTGATTCTCACCAGCTCACCCCCGCGGCCCCCCCCTCCCCATTTCTGGCCTGGCTGTGGCTCTTGGGCATCTGGAGGGTGGTGGTGGCGGGGGGGGGGGCCCCGGGCTTCCCGGGCCGGGTGTAGGCTGCTTTGGGGGGGTTTCCCCTCTGTGAAGGGCAGCTGGTGTGTGTGTGGAGGGAGCACAGTTAATCCCCTGGGCTATTTAGACACACACACGCTTGTGCGTGTGCTCGTGTGTGTCTGTGCATGCACACACATGTGCGGCATTCCTGGGGGCCGCCGGTAGTGACCGTGTCCGATACCTTGGCATTTAGCTGAATCCCAGACCACCAGCCTGGCCCAAGGGCTGCCCAGTGTACAGAGCCCGCGCAGGCCCTGCAGGTGGCTGAGGGGGACGGGTCCGTCAGTCAGGACTCCAGGTGATAGAAAGACCTTGAATGGCTTTGACAAGGGCGTTTATTCCTCCCAAGAAAGAGCCGTGGGTTGGCAGTCAGAGGCTGGGATGGGGGCTCAGCAGTGCCTTCAGGGGCTCGCTGCTTTTCCTCCCTAGCTTGTTGGATTGAGTTCTTCCAAAAACGACTTTCTTTAGGAGCGCCTGGGTGGGTCTGATGTCGGCTCAGGTCATGATCTCACAGTCTGTGGGTTCGAGCCGTGTGTCGGGCTCTGTGCTGACAGCTCAGAGCCTGGAACCTGCTTCCGATTCTGTGTCTCCCTCTCTCTCTGCCCCTCCCTTGCTCACACTCTGTTTCTGTGTCTCTCAAAAATAAAGAAACGTTAGAAAAGAGTATTTTCTTTAAAGCGTACGCTGAAGTGTGCGTTCATACGTTTGCAGAGTTGTGCAGCCTCATTTCCGAGTGTTTCATCACCCCAAAAAGACATCCTACCCATTGAGTTGTCAGCCTTCCACTCCCCTTGTCCCCCCACTGTTTCACTTTCTGTCCCCACAGATTTGCCTGTTTGGGCGTTTCATGCCAGTGGAACTCTGTAACATGTGGCCTTGGCGTCTGACTTCTTAAGCTCCCCATCGCGTTTTCAGGGTTCCCAAGTTGGGACACGGGTGTCACAGTGCCACTCCTCTTAATGGCCAAATAACATTCCACTGGGTGGCCAGGCCACCTTTCGCTTATCCATTCACTGGTGGATGGATGTTTGGTCATTCCTGCCTTCTGGCTGTTGTGAACACTTGTGCACAGATTTTTGTATGCACTGTACTGTCTGTTCTATTGGCTAGCCACCTAGGAATGGAATTTGTGGGTCACAGCGGCAGTTCTGTGTTTAACGTCCTGAGGAACTGCCTGACGGCTTTCCAAAGTGGCTGTACCATGTGACATTCCCAGCAGCAGTGTCCGAGGGTTTCAGTTTTTCCGCATCCTTGCCAACACTTGGTATTGTCTTTTTGATTATAGCCGTCCTGGTAAGGGTGAAGTGCTATCTCATGGGATTTTTTTTTTTTTTAATGTTTTTGTTTATGTGGGGAAGGAAGGGCAGAGCTAGAAAGGGAGACAGAGGATCCGAAGCAGGCTCTATGCTGACAGCGCAAGCCCCATGATCAACAAGATCATGACCTGAGCCAAAGTCGGACGCTTAACTAACTGAGCTGCCCAGGTGCCCCTCTTGTGATTTTGATTTAGCTTGTTGGATTTTGTTTTCACGCTTATGCCTCATAGTCACAAAATGGCTGCATCCTCTCCAGCCCTCACACCCATGGTCCAGTTGGAGAGAAAGAGTTAGGGCAGAATGCTTCTACTCTCAAAGGTTTGCCTTTACTCACCCTCTCCTCAGGGGCTTCTTCAGTTTTGTGCAGATGGGACTTTGGTCCTATGGTGCCCCCTAAGTGTAAGGGAACTGGGAAGAAAGAGGCATGCCTCTTGGGGAGGAAGGGGGTTGGGAATTCAGTGGGCAGGCTTTGCCCCTCCTGCCCCAGACCGGTGTGGACATCTTCATTTCTCCAGGAGCACGAATAGGGATGGGAAGCCCCCCAGTAGGTAGGGTGGGGACTTAGGTCCTGGGTGCCTGGCTCTTCTACAGACCAGAGTTCCCATTGCCCATCTGGGGCCTTACAGGACCCCATTTGTAGAGGGCAGTGTCTGTCACTTGCCAGACCTTCGTGACTCTATCCAAAGACCTCCTTTCTGCTCAGCCCACAAGGCCCGTAGTCCAGGGCTCACTAGGTCCTGCCTCAGGACCTTCGCTCCTCTATTCTCCGCAACCCAGAACAAGCCATGGAATGTCTTGCAGTTAAAACTGGCCAGGTCCAGGGGCGCCTGGGTGGCTCAGTTGGTTAAGCGTCCGGCTTCGGCTCAGGTCATGATCTCACGGTTCGTGGGTTCGAGCCCCGCATCAGGCTCTGTGCCGACAGCCAGCCTGGAGCCTGGAGCCTGCTTCAGATTCTGTGTCTCCCTCTCTCTCTCCCCCTCCCTTGTTCGCAACTCTGTCTCTGTCTCAAAAATAAATAAACATTAAAAAAATTTTTTTTAGCTGGCCAGGTCTAGAGCTGAGACCCACGTGGCTGGTGGGAGTATAAAGCCGTATGGCCATTTTTGGAAAAACAGTCTGGCAGTTATTTATTTATTTATCATTTTTTATGACATATAATCGCATCATAAAATTCACCGTTTCAAAATATTCTACCTAGTGGTTTTCAGTGTAGTCACAAGGTTGTGCAACTGTACCACTATCTAATTCCAGAAGAATTTTTATCACCCCCCCCCCCCGAAAAGAAACCCCATACCTATTAGCAGTCCCTCCCCACTCCCCCCACCCCCAGCTCCCTAACAACCATTAATGGTGTCTCTGTGGATTTGGGGCAGCTTTTTATACAGCGGGACACAGGCTTGCCGTATGACCCGGCAATTCTGTTCCTCGGTGTTTACCCAAGGGAAATGAAGACTTAGGCTTATGTAAGAATCCCAAAGAAGAGACCTAGCTAGAGTGGCTTTATTCATAATCGCCCCGCACTGGACACCCTCTCGAGGTCCGGCCGGTGCGTGGATAAGCAAACCGGGCACCTTCACACCGAGGAAGACCGGTCAGCGTTAAAAACATACAAACTCTGGATCCGGATGGCACGGGTGAATCACAGAAGCGGTAGCCTGCGTGAGAGGTGGCAGACTCAGGAAGCCGTGTCCTGTTGTGTGTCCGTGACATTTTGGAAGCTGCAGAACTGGAGGGACAGAGGAGATCTGGAGTTGCGTGGGGGGGGGGGGGTTGGCTGGCGGCAGGGAGGAATTTGGGGTGCACAGGACTGCCCTGTGCCTTGATTGTTGTGGAGGATACAGGAGTGTGCGAGTTTGTAAAAACACCTAGGACAGTATGCCAAAAAGTGTGAATTTCACCGTGTGTGTTATCCTTCAGTTTTGAAAAGCCATCCTGAACCTGGAACTGGCCTTTCCGGATTAACTCCACATAGGGGCTAACCATTCCATTTGTTTTCGTTGATGCAGTCCTCCTTATGCACGGAACCTGGGTCTTTCGGGATGGCTCATGTGACTTATGCCTAGGGCCGGGGCCAAGGGCTCCTCTGGCACCCCCTCTTGCCACCCTCCCTGGGCACCCGTCTGGCTCTGCTGTTCCTGAGCTTCCGGGGTGGGGGTGCCACGAACTGTTAGAGCTGGAAGGGACCTCAGAATATGTTGACCTCCTTTCCTCTTCAGATGGGGAAACTGAGGCCAAGGCTGGAGAAGCACTTGGCTGATTCCAGAGTGGGTAAGAATCGAGATCCCGAACCTCATCTGGTGATTCTTGAACCAGGGAGCCTCCCCTGTCTGACTGTGGTGGAAGGCGGGGGATGAGGGGGGATGGGTCAGTTTAAGGAAGTAGGAGTGGCCAGGGCCTCTAAAACACCCTAAATGAGGAGAGAAGGGGGTCCAGGGTGGCGCAGGTGGCTGCACCTTCTGCTCACGGGCTGGAGGTGGAATGTGGTTGACTGCAGTCAAGTGTGGGAGTGCCTCGTGGCCCGTGGGGACAGGCGCTGGCTTCTGTGCTGGAAACCCATGACATCGGGTAACCCTGAAGCCCCATCACGTGTCCAGGTGAACCCCAGCCGACGTGGTCTGCAGCGTGGGGCTGACAGCCAGGGAGGACCTCCTTAAGGAGAGACCCCAGGAGACCCTGATGGGGAGCCAGTGGGATGTCTTGGGTGGCAGCCCTCTTTGGAGGGACAGGTGGACCCAGTCTCAGTGATGCAGGTCCTGGGTTTTCCTGGCATTGACCTTGAGCCACTGCCGTGTGGGCCGAGACCACCCTTGAGGTGCAAGCGGTCTGCAGTCCCCTGTGGGGGCGGGGCGGGGCCGGGTCAGGCCCAGGGCTGGAGCTGGCTCATGTCCAGGTTCCTGCCACCCGTTCTCAGGGAGCCAGTTCAGAGCTACGTCAGCCCCCCGAGGAGCGTTCTTAGGCTGGAAGGCAAGTGGGTGCCCTGGATGCAGGCACGAAGATGCCAGGAGTAGGGCCTGGGCGCCCCCTTCCCCGCCGACCTGCATCCCTGTGGGGACACAGCTTTGGAAGCGGACTGACTTTCTCATCCCAGGCTTCAGAAGGGGCTCCTTCCGGGCCAGGAAGCCAGTGTCTGCCTGCTCCTGTTTTTTTGTTTTGTTCTGTTTTGTTTTGGCTCTGTATCTGCTGCTATGGATGGGTGGTGGGGGCTGGGGGCAGACCGGGCAACCTGGAGCCCGAGGTCTGTGTGGAGGGCAGGCAGTTCCTGGAATTCTGCTGTGCTGTCTCTTACCCCCCACCATGCCGGAAGGCCTGTGATCTTAGCAACACGGGACCCTTTCCTGGGCCCTCTGCTCTGTGTTTAGCTCCAAAAATGATATCTCCGTACCGTGGGCGTCCCTTCTGGTTTTCAGGAGCCTTCCTGCCTCTAGGAAGCCCTCCTTGAAGCTCACTGTGACCCCAGACAGGAAGCCTGGCCCCTCTTCTGAAGCCTCTCCCCCTCTGGGGGAGGCAGAAAAAAGGGAGCCCTTCTGCAAATACCTGTGGCCAGTCACTGGGCAGTGAGCCGTGCCGGGGCTGCCTGGGGGACATCGTCAGGGGCTGGGTGCCTGTTTGCTCCTTCTAGCAGACTTTGCTTTGAGCTGGCCCCTGACTCTTCTGGCTGTGTGACCTTGGGCAAGTTACTCAGCCTTTCTGAGCATCCATGCCTTCATGTGTCCAACGGTAAGGGTGCCACTGTGCTGTAGGGTTGCTGCGGGCCATTGAAAGGATGCTAATGGCACAGCCCTGGGCAATCACATGGCTGCTGATGGTAATGATGGCTGTAATGTGACATGGGGTTCAGCTAGGCCCAGAGCCATGGTAGGAGTTGGATCCAAAGGCTCTGTTGGGTCTTGCTTTTACTGCCCCCTCCCCCACTGCTTTCTGTGGGAGGAAGGGGCGGGGTGCTATGAACGTCTGTCTTTATTGGAGGCAGAGACTGAGGCCCAGAGAGGGGAAGCAAGTTACCCAGCATCACACAGCCACTGGGTTGGCAGAGCCTTGGCTAGACCCACGTCTCACAAGGACAGGCCCTGTGCATACTCTTGAGACTCAGGCTCTTGTCATTGGTCATTGGCCTCTTGGGAGGGGATGGTGTAGGCCTGGGTGAGGCTTCTCCAGGCTCTCCCATCCCCAGGGTTGGGAGAGAAGGGGAGGCAGGCAGGGATCCCTGTGTGGAGTCACGGCACCTGGCCAGAGCTTCAGGTGGGCCTGGGTCGTCCCTGTGCATCGGGGTGGCCAGGCTCTCCTCGCCCAAGTGAGGGAGCGGTGACCAGGGCTGTCGTGACTGTTTATACATGAGCCGTGTGTGCTTTGCCAGGGGAGGGCTGGGGAGCGGAGCGTGAACGTGGCCACGGAGTCCTGGCCCCCCCACGGTTCTTGCGTAATCATAGGAAGGTCACCTACACATTGTGCGTCCGTTGTCCAGCGTGCGATGGATTTTGGCCCCTGTCCCGTCCTCCCGTCCTGCTTCTCTCCTGTGGTGCTGGAGCATCAGCATGAAATGTGTAACGGGGTGGGGGGCGTTGGTGCACCCGCATGTTCGCACCTGTGACCCTCCAGCCACAAAATAAAGTGTGTCACCCCCCGGGATCATTATGGAGAGTGCGGGGATTTCAGTACGGTGCCCCAGGACAGACTGTTGGGGACCTGAGTAGGAGGGATGAAGGGGGCAGGGCGCCGTTGGTGGTGTGCGAGCATAGACAGCAAGCAGGCCTGGAGAGGCAGGCGCTCAGTGTGTCTGACAGATACCCGAGGAACGGACATCTGAACCCCCTCTCTTGTGTGAGGTCACCATTTGTAACTTCCAGCTTCTGTTTCCCCGACGTGGGAGCTCCAGGCGCATAGATTGGGCCTGATTTACCCCCAGTTCCGGGTCTGGGGCGCACAGATGCAGTGAGATTCCCCTGCGCCGAATTTGTGCCCCACGCATCCAACAGATGGGTGTGATGTCCACGGGGGTGCGCGGGCCCAGGCTGGGGTTAGGGAGCCCCTGGAATTGGGGGGCGAGGGTCCTACAGAAAGTGGCAGGAAGTTGGGATTTAAAAGGGCGGGCATAAGAGGGGTGGGGTCTGGAGCAGGGTGGCTGCGGTGACTGCCCTGCTGTGGATCTCGGACTGTGGAGGCCAGACGCCAGGGGCAGGGGCGCGACAGACCTTCCACGTGGGGCGGAGGGGAAGGTCCTCGGAGAACTTTGCGGCTGACTTCTCAATTTCCGTAGGAGCAGATGAGGCCCCCTCTGGGGGGTGGTGGTGTCTGGAGTTAGAAACCAGGTCCCCCGATCCGCAGCCTGCAGCTGGGCGTGGCCTTACCTGAGACCTCCCCCAGGCTCCCATTGGACTGGGTCACGTGGTATAGCCCACAGCGGGAGAGGCTCAGGGGGGCTGGCTGGGGTGGGAGCTTGTGAGCCAGCGCCCTGGGATTAGATCACCCACCGCGATTAGCTTTTTTCCGCCCAGCCTTTTCCCCGACAAGAAAGGGCCTGATGCTCTTCATCCCTGTTGCTCATCTTCTGAGAAGGCCTGTTTACGTCTGGCAGGGGGGGCTCCCGGGAGACCTGATCGCCCCAGGGGCTGGCGCCGCCCCAGCGCTGGCTCCTTCCCATGGGCTCCTGACACCCAGCCTTGACAAGCGGCAGAGGCTTCAAACATGCTTAACCCCCGCCCCCCCCCCCGCCCCCACCGTGCACTGACCGGCGGGGGGCCACCCAGAACCAGGGGACAAGGTGCTGGGGTCCCCTGACACTCAGCTGCACGCCGGACCTGTGTTTCCCATCCAGGGTCCCCTCGTGTTGGGGGAACTGAAGTGACCATGCGCTGCCTATCAGGAGACCTACATGAGCCAAGCCGGAGTTGATGGGAGCAGTGATGTCAGCATCGTCCCTGCCCGGTCTTTAATGAGCGCCTGTGGTCTCTGGCCCCGTGCCAGTCCCTTTTCCCATGTCAGCTGCGCCCTCCTCAAAATGTTGAGAACGGCAGAATGGGTGGCCCCGGTTTACTCCCAAGGAAACTGAGGCCTGGCGCATCTGCCTCCATTGACGTCACAGGCCGGTGGGAGCTGGGTCGGGACTTGAGCCCGGCTTGGGTTGACACCCAAGCCCCTCCATTTCTCTGGCTCCTTGGGCTGAGGGGTCAGCCTGGTGCGGACAGGGGAGCCAGGGGACCCTGTGTGGCGGGCTAGAAGTGCTGGGGGGAGGGGGGCTGTGGCAGGCAAGGACAGTCGTTTGGGTAAGCTTCCTGTTGTGGTTCCTTCTCTAGTTTGTGCCTGGTTCTGGGGCACAGCCATGAACAAAATAAAATTTCTGCTCGCCGCAAGCACACCTCCCTGGACCGCGGAGGGGCTCCCCTCCCTGGTCCTGCACACACCGCCCCTTTTAATAGAACGAAGCCCCCACTGGGTGGGGACCCTTCATCTTCCTAGACCAACAGAGGGCCGGGGAGGAGAGGCTCCTGGCTCGGCCCCCGAGATCCATATGGAAGGACCTGGGAGTGTGTCCATCCAACCCCGTTGGTTCTGATCTTCTCATCGCCTGGGTCCCTCTGCACCAGTTCCCTGCCTGCCTGAGGTGCCACCCCAGCCCTTGTGCTCCTGGAGGCCCCTGACAGGCCGCCAGAACTGTGATTTCCCACGCTTCTCCCTCCCCTGATTCTTCAACTCCCTCTCGTCCTCAGTTTCCCTCCGAGTTTCTCAAATCTTGCCCCTTTAGCCCAGAGCCCCCCACCTAGCCTCCAGCCCCTGATTGGCTACAGGTGGCCCTCCTGACTAAGAGGCTCTGCCTCTGGGTCCCCCCTTTTTGTTCCCTGCTGAGCCAGGGGCACCATCACCCACGCCATCGTCAGAATCAGAAACCCCGGCATCGCTCCCAGGGCCGCCGCCCAGGACTCCCCCGTCCACACTGTCGCAGATCCCTGCCATTTCCTCGGTCCCAGCCACCCCGTCCTGCGTCCTGCTGCTGCCCTGGACCTCAGGCCTGGCCACCTCTGGCTTGGGCCATTGCAGAAGCTTGGGGACTCCTGGCTTCCCGGCTCCAGATCCAAATCTGCCAAATGCTGCCAGGTTTCTTGCAACTAACCACATCGTGCCCCTGCTCCAGACTCCTCAGTGGCTCCTGCCCTCCGAATGATGGTTCTAAGGTCCTTGACCCGGCCCCCATGGCTGAGCCTGTCTCTTGGCCCACTGCTTCCTGCCCCGACCTGGAAGAAGGATCCAGCCAGGCAGGGCGGGCCCCTCCCCACCCCCACCCTGTTCCGGCCCAATGAGACGAGACACGTGGGTGGCTGGGCTGATGGGTTTCCTGGGCAGCCAGTGATTTGGCACCCCTTCAGACGGGTCTTGACATATTTGCTTAGCATTTATTTCCGGGGAGGTGGGCAGGGTGGGGGGGCAGGATGGTCACCCCTTACAGATGAGCAGTGCTTGGGCGTGGCTCCCCTGGCTCTGTCCCTGCCCTGCTGCACCATGGCATGACATTCCACTCATGTCACCTCTTCTGGGGAGCCTCCCCTGACTTCCCCACCCACTAGCCTGTGCCGCTTGCATGTCACTTCTTTTTACCTTTTTCTTGTTGCTGTTTTAATGTTTGTTATTTTTGAGAGACAGAGAGACAGAGGGTGAGCAGGGGAGGGGCAAGAGAGAGAGGGAGACACAGAATCTGAGCTGTCAGCACAGAGCCTGACGTGGAACTCGAACTTTAGAACGGTGAGATCATGACCTGAGCCGAAGTTGGACGCTGAACTAACTGAGCCACCCGGGTGTTCCGCTTATTTTTATCTTTAAAGTATAACTTGCAGTAAAATGCACAATTCTTAAGCATCTAGCATGATGAGTTTTTACCTGGGTAAAATCAAGATGTATCACCATGGTTTTTTTTTTTAATGTTTCATTTAATAGGTTTATTTTGAGAGATAGTGAGTAGGGGAGAGGCAAAGTGAGAAGAGGAGAGAGAGACTCCCAAGCAGGCTTTGCACTGTCAGCGCAGAGCCCAGCATGGGGCTCGAACCCACAAACTGCGAGATCATGACCTGAGCCAAAATCAAGAGTTGGACGCCTAACAGACTGAGCCACCCTCCAGGAACCCCTGTATCACCGCATTTTAATCTTTTTTTTTCCCCCTTAGTAGCCCATTTTGTCGTCTGTGTCCTGCGACACTCACCAGCGGGAGCACCTGCTGTGGGTCCCATGTGGTGCAGAATGAAGTGTGACGGTGGTGGATATGCATGGTGGCCACATCCCACTTGTGTGACTGTGACGGGGGGCATGTGACAGGGGCTGTGGCTAGGGGTATTGGTGTGTTTTGCGCCTGGCCAGGGTCTCCCCTGCAAGGTCAGATGCTCTGTCCTCTGCTGGGAGAGGGGTTGGACTCCTTCCCAGCCAAGCGGAGCAGGGGCCCCGCCTGGAGAGGCCCCTGGGGGCTGGCAGCCTGGAGATTAGTCTCCAAGGCCACCACACCAGTTGCCATAGGCACGCAGGCCCGAGGCGGGATTGCGATTTCTCATCCTAGTCACGCAGGCGGCGGCTGCCCCTGCCCGCCCGCCAGGAGCCGGGAGCCGGGAGCCGGGAGCCAGACTTTAAATAACGGGGTGGAAACCTGATCCTGGAGAGCTGTCTGCCCACGGGAGCCCAGTCTCCCCTCCTGGCGAGGCAGGCACAGGGCAGCAGGGCCACCCTCCCTTCAGTGGGACGGCAGAGGAAGGACAAAACCTGAGTCTGAGGGTCCGTTCCGTTGTAGTGCCCAGAGCCCAGGCATGGCCCCAGCCTGGCTGTGAGGAGCCCCATCTGGGAAGAGTCAGCCCCCGTTGGTGAGCCCCTCTCTACCTGGGAGGCATAACGCGTACCTTCTGGAGCCCTTGAACTTAGAGGAGACGGGCTTCCTGGGGCCAGGCCACAGCCCTGCCCCTTCCTCCATGCCCCCCTCCACAGAGAAGGCGTGGGGGGGGGGAGGGCCTCCCTCGATTTCCAGGAAAGCAGCCTGAGGCCTGTGTTTCCCTGCGGCTGCCCTTTGCCTGCAGCCGGGTGCTGCCTTCCTGTCCTGGGGGCGGGGTGGCTGGGAGGAGGAAGGTTTCTGTCCTTTCCTTCCAAACCGCACAAGTGATGCATCCTTAGTTCAGAGAATGTACAAAAAAAGAAAAGTAGAGGGGAGGTAAGTCCAGCCCAGCGAGGCGTCAGTCCGCTTCATCCCTGGCTTTTCCTCGGGCACCTGAGGCCGCTCATTCGTCCACTGCTGGCTCCAGCCCCCACGGGGCACTTGGATCTTTTGCTGTTTCCCTTTGGCGTGTGTGTGCGCCGCGCGCTGCGTGTATTTCCAGATGTGTGACCTGCTTTGGCGAAATGCCTTTGTACATCCATCTTTGTGTTTCGGATCATTTCCTCGGGGTAAATTGATAGAAATGAAAGTGCTGGTCACGGGGTGGGGACTCTCGGTTCAACAGCCTCTCGAGGTCCGTTGACACGGCTTTCCTGTTGTCCGCTGCCTAACGGGGGATTCCGATACCTGACGTCGTTTTAAAAACTTTTTATTGAGAACAAAAGCTGTTTGTTGTAAGTCAACAGCTCAGTAAGTTTTCAGAAACCAGTTCAGCCAAGGTAACAGTCCAGATCAAGAACAGAACATTCCCAGCTCCCAGAAGCCTTTCATGGCTCCTTCCAGCAAACCCCCCCTCCCCCCGAATGTCCACCATCCTGACTTCTAACGCCGGAGTTCGGATGTTTTTGAGCCGCACATAAATGGAACCCCACGGTGTAACCTTTCGCTCCTGGATGCTTTCATCACATTTGAGAGACTCGGCCGTGGGGCTGCGCGTAGTCGTGGTTTGTCCATGCGTCTGATGTCTTTTTCAACAGACCAGGCACCCGGGAGAATGCACTGGACGCAAGCCCGTGTGGGCACTGCCCTAAAAGCAGGATGCCTGCTGTTGGAATTGTCGCCCATCTTCAAAGAAATCAAGTTTGTTTCCCTGCAGCACTGGCACCAGTGACTAGGAGAGAATTTGCAGCCGGCACAGCAGTTAGGTGCACCGGAGTGCACGGTGGCGTCGTGGCGTGGACATGCACGGCGGGTGCGGAGATCTGGGGTGCAGGCCGTCCCCTCTGGGCCTCAGATTCCCCAGATGCACATGGAGGCAGTTGGGTGAGCAAGTGTTCAGCACAGAATCCGACGTGAGGCTCGCACTTTAGAACGGTGAGATCATGACCTGAGCCGAAGTCGGACACTCACCTGAATGAACCACCCAGGCGCCCCTATTTATTTAATTTTGAGAGAGAGTAAGCCGGGGAGGGGCACCAGGAGAGGAAGAGAGAGAATCCCAAGCAGGCTCTCTGTTCTCCACATAGAACCGGACGCTGGGCTCAAACTCACGAACAGGAGATCGTGACCCAAGCCAAAATCCAGAGTCAGAAGCTCAGCTGGCTGAGCCACCTGGGCGCCCCCTCGTTAAAGGGTCTTGGTCAACAGGCGGCGTCCACTTGTAGACCTCCAGGGATGGGGAGCCTGGGGGCTTCACAGGGGCTGTTCTTCCACTTGGGGACAGCCTATTACAGTGTGAACTGAAAGCAACTCTACAAGACGCTGCAACCAGAAGGGGTGTTTATTACGGGCCAGGCGGGGAGCAACCCGAAGTCTGGCCCCGAGCAAACGGTGAAGTTTGATTTTAAAGCCCTAATTATCAATCAGCTTGTAGCTAAGCCACAGGGAGGGAGCCAAGAATGCTGGGTTCCTCTTGGCTGAGTCATGTTGTTTGCCTGTTTTGTCGGGGTCTGCAGGATGGGGTCTGGTGGGCTGTGGGAGTGGCATTAGCCAAGCCAGCTAGCAGAAGCGAGAAAGAAGCAGTTAAAGGGAACACGACCTACTTTTTATGGGGCATGTCACGGGGGTGACCTTCAACACAGCCCTCGTGGTTGGGAAGTGTTTCCTTGGGTCGAACCAAAGCCTATATCCCTGTGACTTCTACTGCTGTGACGTCATTGAGCCTGGGACCGGTGTGGGACTTCAGAGCCAGTGATGGGCTCAAGGCCTAGGGAGACCGTGAGCATCCCCAGACCTACTGTAGCAGGTGTTGCCCGGTAACCGTCAGTAAATAGCTGTTGTTGTTATTTAATTGGGGTAAGATACCCGTCACGTGAAACTGACGGTCACAACCGTCTGTAGTGTTCAGCGCAGTAGTGTTAGGTGCAATGACGCGAGTGTGCAGCCCGTCTCTGGAGCTTTCTCTTCTTCACACACTGAAACTCGGTCCCCAGTAAGCACCAGCTCCTCCTCCGCCTCCCGCGAGCCCCCGGCACCCGGCACCCAGCGGTCTGCTTCCTGTCTTTGAATACGACTGCTCTAGGTTCCTCATACAAGCGAGATGGTACAGCACCCGCCTTTTTGTGCCTGGCTTATTTCATTCAGCATGGTGTCCGTAAGGATCACCGGTGTTGTGGCGGATTGCAGAATTTCCTTCCTTTTTAAAATTTTTGTTATTATTAAGTAAACTTTTTTTTAATGTTTATTTATTTTTGAGAGAGCGAGAGACAGAGCACAAGCAGGGGAGGGGGAGAGAGAGCGGGAGACACAGAATCTGAAGCAGCCTCCAGGCTCTGAGCTGTCAGCACAAAGCCCAACACGGGGCTCGAATCCATGAACCGTGAGATCACGACCCGAGCTGAGGTTGGATGCTCAACAGACTGAGCCACCCAGGCGCTCCTATTTTTATTTATTTTTTTAAGTTTATTTATTTTGAGAGAGAGAGAGAGAGCGAGAGAGCCAGTGAGCAGAGGAGAGGCAGAGAGAGAGAGACACAGAGAGAATCCCAAGCAGGCTCCATGCTGTCAGCGCAGAGCCGGCACAGGGCTTGATCCCACAAACGGTCAGATCATGAGCTGAGCCGAAATCAGGAGTCAGACGCTCAACTGACTGAGCCAACCAGGCGCCCCAGAATTTCCTTTTTATGCTGGATAATATCCTGTTGTATGTATAGACCACATTTTCTTTATCCATTCATCCGCTGAGGGATGCTTGGCTTGCTCCCACATTTTCCCTCCCGCCAGTTCCGCTGCCGTGAACACGGTGTATAAGTATCTCTTTGGGACTATTTAGGATTGCGGACATGGCTCTAATGTAACATCTCCACCTTGGAGTGGACCTGGTAAGTCACCTCTTCTGGTCTTTGTCCGGTGCTGGAGTCCATTTATCCAGTGCCCGGCTGAGACTTCTTCCGCCCCGGGATGCACACCGATGGGGGGGCGGGGCGGAGCCCTACTTCCTTCAGACACCTCTGTCTGAGGCCCAGAGGGCGCCGTCGTGAGTGGGGTCACGGCAGCGGGAAGGGCAGGCCCCATCCTCTCTGTCTCCAGATGCCCCGTAGAAGGAAGCAGCTGGAGAGGCTGCAGCAGGCAGAACTTCCCTAGTTGATGCTGGGGCAGAGTCCTCAAGGACAAGGATCGAGGGATGGTGACGTTTATCAGGAGAATCGTGGAGACTCAGGTCTCTCAGTTTTTTTTAATTAAAAAAATTTTTTAAATGTTTACTTATTTTTGAGAGACAGAGCAGGGGAAGGGCAGAGAGAGAGGGAGACACAGAATCTGACGCAGGCTCCAGGCTCTAAGTTGTCAGCACAGACCCCCAACACAGGGCTCGAACCCATGAACCGTGAGATCATGACTTGAGCCGAAGTCAGACGCTTAACCAACTGAGCCACCCAGGTGCCCCCAGACTCAAGTCTCTTAAGAATAGAGTCCGTTTCAACTAACGTTTCTTAGCTCCCCACCCCCCCCCAACCCCCCGCCAACAGTGCAGTGAGCTAGGTCTGACTTGCCCCATTTTACAGATGAGGAAAGCAAGGGTCAGGGAGATTAGTAACTTGCTCATTACACTAGCCCCCTGGAAGGCAGGTCTTTTCTTCGAATGGTGCCCAACACTAGGGCTTTTAAAAGTTTATTGGATTGTTTTATTTTCACTTATTTACATCCTACCTTATTTCAGAAGTGACTTAAAAGACTCCTAAGGAAACATAAACTCTAGTAAGGTGAAACGGAAAGGACAATAAAACAAAGAGTTATGGCTTAAAACGGAGCCACCGGAAGTGAACGGAGCCGCCGGAAATGAGTAGGATTTGGAAGTGCATACTGTGGACTCTGTTTCCGTTAGGATCTTCTGGAAGTGGGAACCCAATCCTGGGCGCCTCCCTGCTCAGGGACCTCAAAGGAATCGGCACCTCCTTTTTCTGGCTCTTTATGCGAAGTGATGGCTTGGGTCACTTTGACCTAAGGGGGCGGCTGGCACCTGCTTCATGGGCAGGGGAGAAGACGGTGGTGTGGGGGTCCTGCTGCAGACCCCTAGATTTTTGCTGTGGGTACCAAACCGGACACACGCTGTCTACTCAATTGGAAAGGGCATCTCAGTCTGTTATCAAAGACACGAGAGCAAACGGATGGCTTTGTAACCAATACATGCTGACTCACTAGGATGCTTTGGTTTTAACCTTTAAGAAAGTGCGATGGCCAGCATGATGAGTTTTTCCCCATGTATACACGTGTATATCCAGCCACAAGAAAAAGAAACCTCCACCAAAGGTGGCTTCAGTGGGACACCTGCCTGCCTTAGTTGGTAGAGTGTGTGACTCATGATCTCGGGGTCGTGGGTTCGAGCCCCATGTTGGGTGTAGAGATTGCTTAAAAATAAAATCTTTAAAAAAATGTTTATTTTGCGAGAGAGCATGGGAGGGGCAGAGAGAGGGGGGACAGAGGATCCAAAACAGGCTCTGTGCTGACAGCAGAGAGCCTAAGTTAGGGCTCGAACTCATGAACCTTGGGATCAGGACCTGAGCCAAAGTTTGACATTTAACCCACTGAGACATCCAGGTGCCTCCCAAAATAAAATCTTAAAAAAAAAAAGTGGCTTCAGGAATGTGGACATTTACTGTCTAGCCCGAAGCCCAGAGGTGGGAGATTCTGAGTCATGACAGGTCTGTGCTGCTGTCCGCCCCGTGGTGGCCTCACCTCCTGGTCCCCACGTGGCTGTCATGACTGGAGGTGTCACATGCCAAAGGAGGACACCCCTTGGCCTCAGTCATGTTCTGAGAGATAGGAGAACTTTTCCTAGAAGCCCCTCGAGTCTCAGTGACCAGGACTGGGTTACACGCTTCTCCTTACCCTGTCCCAGGGAAGGGATTGATCTAAGTGCTCTAGAATTGCCATGATTCGCTGCCCCGAGCACCTGTCCTTAGATGCCAGGACACAATAGGGCTCTGTTAGCAGGGAGAAGGGGTCAGAGCTGGGGTTGGGTGCCTGGACCGAGTCTGGGCTGCCTTTCAGTACACTGTGGCTGGTGTAGGACCCCTACCAGCTGCCGCTCTGGGATCCTTCCTAGGCAGGTCCAAGTGGAAGTCAGGGCTTTGACCTGTTTTATTCTGTCGGCTGCTATGATGGTGGACAGTGTGTGGGGGCAGGGATTCAGGGCCCCCCCGGCAATTCGATCCCCACCGGGGAGCCCCTGGGATAGGAGATGAAGGGGGGGGTCAGGCTGCTGGGGAGGAGGGAGGCCCCGCCCCCCTGGAGGAGAAATTCCTTTTTGTTTGTTCTCTCAAGCTTCTTTTTCAAGAAACACAAGCATATGGCGGCGGATGGTGCGGGGGCCGTGTTTGGGTGGTATCTGCTCTTGACTTTGCCTTTTGCGTGGCTGAGCGTTTTTTTTTTCTCACCGGCTCTTGAGGCCAGCTGGTGCCTGGGGCCCTGAGACTTGATTCAGAGGCATTCTCTCGATGTCCAGAGAAATCCAGCCCTGTCCCGTGGTGGTTCTGGAGTTTCCAGTGAGGACGGGATCGCAGAACTTTCTGGCAAGTCCAGGCCTGAGCTGTGTAGGTCTGGGTTGAGGAATGCATATGTGTGAAGGGGTGGGGGGTGAGGGAGGGGGCCGGGACTTGCAGGTGGGGCGTGAGGGGTGTCCTGGATTCGTTTCCCAAGATTGCTTGAACAAATTGCCGTAGACGTGTGCGTTAAAATGACCAAAACTTATTCTCTCCCGGTCTGGAGGCCAGAATCAAAATCAGTACCCCTGGGTCAAAATCAAGGTGACAGCAGAGCCGTGCCCTCTCCAGAGGCCACAGGGCAGAATCTGCTCCTTGTCTCGCCCCGCCTCTGCTGGCTGCTGGCACTCTGGCCCGTGGCTGCATCACTCACCCCTGCAGCCAGCACCTTCAGATTCTCTCTGCTCTGCTTCTCATGGCCTTCTTGTCCCTGTGTGTCAAGTCTCCCATCCCCTTACAAGGACACATGCGATGGCATTTAGGGCCCACCTCGATAATCCAGGATAATCTCTCCATCTCACCGTCATTAATTTAATTGCGTCTGCCAAAGTGATTTCTCCATCTAAGGGGACATTTACAGGCTGCCAGGCTTACGGCATGGCATCCCTTGGGGGCCACGTTTGAGCCTACTGCGAGTCTCCAGGAGCGAATGAGAGCAGTCGTTCTTGGCTAATACATGCTGGCCAGGAAGACGAAGGCAGATGGACCTTCCCTTCCTGTTCCCAACTCAGCTGTGTCTCCATGGGGGGGTTGGAGGGGCAGTGCACATGCATGCGGTACCCCAAACATGTGCAAGCTCTAGCCGCCCTCCCAACAGCTGCCTGTCGGAGGTGTGCTTGCATCTGTGTGCTGTGTCAGTTACCTACCCCTGCGTAACAAGTAGCCCCAAACTTAGCCATGTCAGATGGCAGTCATTTCTGATTTTAATCTCTCTCAGTTCGGGGCTTGACTGGACTCAGTTTGATGGTTCTTGCTCAGGGTCTGCTGCATTGGCAGAAGATGGCTGGGGTCGGGGTTGCCTCAGAGACTCCCTTACCCACTGGCGGCTGCCTTGGGAGAGACCTGGTCTCCTCAGGCCTCACTGGGTCCACCTGTCTTCCACGGTGGCGTCAGGATAGCTGGACTTCATGCATGTCGGCTTGGGGCTCCCATGCTGAGCATCTCGGAGAAAATAAGAAGCCTCGTGCCTTTTGGAATCTGGCTTTGGAGGTCATGTGGCAGCACTGCCAGGGTTCTCTGTTGGTCAGAAGTGAGTTATTTTTTTATAAATTTTTTTAACATGTATTTATTTTTGAGAGAGAGAGAGAGAGAGACAGAGTGTGAACGGGGGAGGGGCAGACAGAAAGAGGGAGACACAGAATCCGAAGCCGGTTCCAGGCTCTGAGCTGTCAGCACAGAGTCCGACTCAAGGCTCAAACTCATGGACTGTGAGATCATGACCTGAGCTGGAGCTGGATACTTAACCGACAGAGCCCCCCTGGGCACCACCACAAGTGAGTTATTAAGGTCCATGTTCAAGAGGAGGGGAATTGGATGTCTCCACTTGTTAGGAGATGTGTCAGAGAATTTGCTGTCATGTTTATTTATTTATTTATTTTAATGTTTTTTATTTATTTTTGAGAGAGAGAGAGACAGCGCAAGCAGGGGAGAGTCAGAGAGAGAGGGAGATATAGAATCCAAAGACAGGCTCCAGGCTCTGAGCTAGCTGTCAGCACAGAGCCCGACGTGGGGTTCGAACCCACGAACCATGAGATCATGACCTGAGCCAAAGTCGGATGCTTAACCGACTGAGCCACCCAGGCGCCCCTGCTGTCATGTTTAAATCCACCGAGGGCAGACAGGGAAGAAGCCTCAATGGCCCAGAACGGGGATTTGTTTGCCCAGCGGACTCCAGGGGCCTGAGCACCTCCAAGGTATTCTGGGGGCACATTCATACTCTGGGAGGGGGGGTGTCCCTCCGAGGGGGCTGGAGCAGGGCCACCTCTAAAGTATGAGCCCAAGCTCTGGGGCTGAGTAGGGGGATGGTACAGGGTGTCTCCCGCTGGGCAGTCTCAGAATCTGACTGGTATTGAAAGGACCCAAGGTTCTGCTCTGGCTGGTGCCACAGTGCCTTTGCCAGTGCCACCCCCTGGCCAGCCTACCCTCCACCTGCCTCACCTACCTTCCACCTGTCCCACAATTCTTCCAGACCTGCATAAACAGCCCCTCCACCCCAGACACCTGGCCCAGTTCTGTGTAGCAGGCTTGTTCTCGGCAGGCCCAGGGAGGGGGGCACACAGGAGCTGGTGGTCTCATGGAGGCCCAGACACCTCTGCATCCGAGGAAGATGGAGCTGTGGGTGTCCAGCCAGGGGAGTCAGGACCAGAGGCACCGGTGTCCCTGACAACAGCTAAAAGCGGGCCAGGCAGAGGGCACAGGTGTCTCTTTCAAAGGGCACAGAGGTGCTGGCTCCCAGAAGCCTGAGGCCAGGTGTGTCCGGGGGTCTGCAGGCTGGTGTGCAGGGCCATGGAGGGTGGGCGGTGAGGCCAGGAGCAGGGATGAGCTATGGCTGTGACTCTGGACAGGACCGTGGTCCCCGAGGGCAGGGCTTGAATCCTGTTGACCCATGTGCCCAGCAGGGTGGTCCTGCCTTCTCTGTGAGGGTCTCTCTGCACCCAGAGCGAGGGCACCATGTGGGGATTGGCTCCAGGACGCCTCGCATCGAGCACACTCGTGTGTGCACCTGAGTGTGCATGTGAGCGTGTCCCCGTGTTTGGGTTGCTCATGCTCACACTCCCCCCTGGGTCAGAGATATGCTTGTCAAGCACAAACACCCCCTAAGCCCTGCCTTGCCCCCTTCCAGCAAAGGCCACTGAGCGTCCACTCTAATCTTAGAGTTGACACTAGAGTGGACACTCAGTGAGGACAACCAAACTCTTCCCTTCCTTCTGCAGGGAAGGCTATGCATCTGCAAGCCAAGCTTCATTCTTCATGCCTCTCTGCACAGAAATGGTAATATCATCTTGTGCTCCCGGAGAACTCCTATTCACCCTTCAAAACCCATCTCAATATTCATCAAGTCAGGGAAACCTTGTGTGGAGACTCCTCTACCTCCCCGAAGCTAAATAAACAGAAAGTGTGGGTAACCTGTAGCCCTGCCCCCCCCACCCGTCCCACCCGGTCAAGCTCTGTAGCCTTGATGAGCTTCCCCACTTGTCCTTATTTATGGTCTGCGAATTCTCTGTAGACACGCTGGCCCTGTGGGCTCTAGGAGGGCAGGTGGGGCTGTCTGAGTCATTTCCAAGTCTGCCTGACCCGGGGCAGGCTCCCAGGAGGATTGAATGAACAGGTTGGGGTGAAGGGAGGCCAGGGAAACATCCTCCCCCCAAGGGGGGCCTCATTAGAGGCAGCGGCCTCAGCTTCTGCCCAGGCGTTGTGGATGCAGACTGGTCCCCCCCTCCCAACAGTGCTCTGCCCGGGGTGTGCTCTCTGTTCTGTCCCACACGGCCCAGTTGGGAGGCTGATGAGCACCCCTGAGGATCAACAAGTATGTGAAGGGGAAGGGCCTGGAGCACTCCCAGCCCTTGGGGGGCCCCTCGTTCGCCACTCCCTGGACGTGCTGACTGTAGGAGGGCTGACAGTGTTTGTTTCTTGGTTCGACTTCAAGCCCACGAGGACAAGCAACCGTCCCCAGCCTGGTGGGCCAAGCCACACCCAGTCCCTATGGTCGGGGGTTGTTCACACCCTGTCTCCTTCCATACCCTTCCTCATCCATTCCACACTCTGCTCTCTCTGACACACGCACCGTCACACCCATGCACCCCAGCGGACATGCTTGCAGATGCCCACTCACACACCTGATCTCCTGAGCATGCGCCCTCCCGGCTGTGGATTCCCAGCCAGGCCTCTGGTGGCCCCGGGCTCCCAGGCAGGCCCGCTTCCCCAGTCCCGCCTTGAGGCTCCTCAACCTGGGCCCCATGGCCCTCCTCTCCCCGCCGGCCTGGCCAAGCCCACTCCTCTGTCGGCATCTCAGAGGGGAGTGGTTGAAGGCTGCTGTTGCAGGGACCCCGATTCAGTCGGGGCCATCTGGGCCCAGGTCCCGCCCTTGCCACCTCCAGGCTCTGGCGTTTACGGTCAGGGTGCTCGAAGCTCGAAGTCCTGCTCTGGAAAGGGAGGGTAGTTGGGTGCATTAACCAGACATCACCAACCAGTCCTGGGTACTCAGGAGGCAGCCACTTCGCCCCATCCCTTACTCCCCTCTGCTGAGCCCCTGGCAGAGAGTGGCGGTCCCGCCCACACCCTCGGCACTTGCTGTTTGGGGTTCGGGCCCCTTCGGGGGTCTCCTGTGTGTCGCTGTGAACCCCTGGGCGGACGGTGTGGAAGACTGGTACCTGGACCCCCGTCATCGAATGCACGAGCCCTGCCTCAGTCTCTCTCTGCTTGCCTCCAGCCAGGAGCGTGGCCAGCCCCACAGATCTCTTCGGCCACCCTGCTGGCCTGTCAGCACTCCTGAGGTTCCACCCTGAGCCCCATGTATCGGAATTAGGAGTCCTGCCCTGTGTAGGAGCAGAAAGGGACTGTTTTGTCATCCTGGCTTTGTCACTCCCTTTTGACCAGGAATGTCCTAGAAGTCTTGGTTTCTTTGCCCTTAAAATGGGCAGAGTCCCCTCCCTCCTGACCGCTCCCTGGACAGAGGTCACGGATGTCAGGATGCTTGTGAACAGGGCAGCAGTGTCTGAGGGGGCCCTGTTGGGCAGCTGTGGTCGGTGGTCACGAGGGCGTCTCTTCCACCCGGGAGAGGAGGGGGGAGCTGGTGGCGGAAGCAGGGCAAGGCAAGGGAGGGAGAATGGTGGGGTGGGACCCTCAGATGAGGGGGCATCCAGATGCTGGCAGGGAAGGGAGATTTACTTACTTATTTATTTGTATGTTTATTTTGAGAGAGAGCAGGCGAGGGACTGAGAGGGGGACAGAGAATCGGAAGTGGGCTCCATGCTGACAGCAGAGAGCCCAACACGGGGCTCGAACTCATGAACCATGAGATCATGACCTGAGCCAAAGCTGGACACTTAAACAGCTGAGCCCCCAGGCGTCCGGGAAGGGTTGTTTTAAACGGGCAGGGCTGGGGGTTTATATTCAGCCCTCACATTTTTTGCTCGCACACCCCTTTCCCACCTCCGAGCCCATCAGCCTTGTTCACTTGGTTCCGGTCGTGCATCCCTGCGGGAGGTCAGGTCCCCAGCAGAGCGAGTGCCTGTCTCCCCAGGTGTGCAGGCCATGGGAGGTGGAAAGGACGGGCACGAGGGCACCCTCCACGTAACCTCCCAGCTGGCCTGCAGTGCCCAGTACGGGGTGTCTGGGATTGGGGACCGCAGCCGCAGGTTCTGTCTGCCAGCGCCGGCCCCGGGCCCGCTGCAGGGGGCTTTGGGCCCGACTCCCGCAGGTGCCTCCCCACTGGAGACAGGTCTGCCTTGCGTCGGGGCAGTGGTGACTCAGACAGGCACTTGGCTAACCCTTGGCTCAGAGACCCGGCTGGCTCCGGCTCTTGGCGACCGGCAAGGCTGTCGCTGTCTGGGCGAGGGAGTCCCCAGCTGCTGGGCAACTGGAACCCTGCCGAGGTCATACAGGATGTACCTGGGTGCGGGTTCGCCTCGCCCGGGACCTTAAAGATACAGCGTCCCGGCCCTGCTGCAGACCTGTCGCCTCGGGGCTCCCCCAGGGTGCAGGCCCATGAGGCTGGGGGGTCCCAGATGCAGAGCGGTGGGGGGCAGGCATCACACCGCAGGGTCCTAGGGTCTTCCCTCCGCCTCCGCCTTTTTGTGCTTCACAAAGCAAGACTGTCCCCTGTGGCTCACCTGCTCTTCAGACAGGTCAGGAGAGTGGCTTTCTCCCCGGACAGGGTGGTCCTGTCCCCTCCCCCGGGAGCTACCCAAGCCTGCCTCACTTTATTAGGTAAAATTGAGTTTTTGGACCTGAAGACGGGACCTACTGGCCATCCCCTGACCTTCCGGTTTGTCTCTCATTCTCAACGGCTGGTAGGGGCTTTTTGGGCTCCTGGTATATTGGTCCCTGCGTCTGTGACGAGCTGTCGCAATTTTCCTGGCACTGAGGGGTCTCCCAGGACAGGGGACTTTCTGTGCTCAAGTCAGAAAAGTTCTGGGTGGGGCGCCTGGGCTCGGTAGGTTGAGCATCCGACTTCCACTCAGGTCATGATCTCGTGGTTCGAGAGTTCGAGCCCCACATTGGGCTCTGTTCATGGCTCAGAGCCTGGAGCCTGCTTCTGATTCTGTATCTCCCTCTTTCTCTGCCTCTCCACTGCTTGCACTCTGTCTCTCTGCCTCTCAAAAATGAATAAATAAAAAAAAAAAAAAAAGACGACGAAGAAAAGTCCTGGGCGAACAAGGGGAAGTTGGTCACCCTCCCTGCATATCAGCCGTGGATTCAATCAGTTGATCTTTCTGTTCCCCACATCCTGGTAGGTGTGAGGAATATGGTCCTCCTGCTTTTTTCTTTTTTTTTTAGTTTATTTTGAGAGAGACAGGGAGTAAGTGGGGGAGGGGCGGGGAGAGAGAATCCCAAGCAGGCTCCACGCTGTCAGCACAGAGCCTGATGCGGGGCTCGAACCCACAAACCATGAGATCATGACCTGAGCTGAAGTCAGATGCTCAACCGACTGAGCCACACCGGTGTCCTTTGCCACTTCTTGAAGATAAGACCAGGCTTGAGGACAGACAGACCGACCGACAGACCTTATCCCTACTACCCACTGACTGGGGGCCTCGGACAAGCCCCTTCCTCGTCTTTTCGCTGGAGGATGATGTGCGCAAAGAGGTCCATCCACGCACTGATGCCCCACCATGGACCAGTGTCCGTGGCGCCGACGCAGACCACGCAGAGGAGCACCTGGCCACGACACCTGTCTGGCCGGGCACCTCGGTCACTTTCACTTCCTGGACTGTTCTCTGATTCAAGTACATCCCACATTGACTCCTTCCTTTTTTTAATTTTAGTTTTTTGAGAGCCTGGCAAGTCCAAAGTTGTCACTCTGCTTATAGCTTGTGAGCGTCCCAGTTCCTGCCTCACGTGGCCCACCGTCATACCGGCTAGTTCCCCGAAGACATGTGGCGTGCCCATGCCAGCCCGAGCAGGCGTTCGAGGCAGTTGGTATACCGTAGGCCCGGCAGGCATGGCCCCGGCCTCGCAGCGCTCACGCCGTTGGGGATGTTGGGGAGAGACACATGAACGAGCCCCTTCGGATTGCAGCGGGTTCTGCACGGAAAATGAGAGATGGGGCGCCTGGGCGGCTCAGCGGGTTAAGGAACAGGTCGTGAGATGGGGTGTGGAGACGGTTTGAGATTCCCTCTTTCCCTCTTTCTCAAAGAAATAGAAAATAAGTTTATTTTTAAAAGTTGGGCAGGGTGGCTCAGTCGGTTAAGCATCCTCCTTCGGCTCAGGTCATGATCTCATGGTTCGTGGGTTTGAGCCCCACGTCGGGCTCTATGCCGACAGCTCGGACCCTAGAGCCTGCTTCAGATTCTGTGTCTCCGTCTCTCCCTGTTCCCTGCTCATAAGTAAATAAACGTTAAAAAAAATTAAAATTTTTATAAACAGAAAAAGAAACGAGGGAGAAGGGAGGCCTTGGTTTGAGCCTGGGCACCTGGGCAGCCGGCCAGGGAGAAGCAGGGCTGAGTGGGAAAACACAGGGCCTGCTTATTAGACATGGAAGAGGACAGGGAAGGGGTGGAGGGGGCAGGTGAAGAGAGGGGAGGGAGAGAGAGAAGCCCAGAGTCACCAGCCTGTAGGTGACACTTAAGCCAAAGCATTGCCTGGCAGCGAGGGACAAAATTGGATGGGGAGGAGGAGGGCCTGGGACTGGGCCAGAGCCCCGCCCCCAGGGCTAGGTTAGCAGTCAACACCAGTAGCTCCAGAGGCCCGGAGATGGGAAGAGAAGCAAGTGGCCGGCACCCCGGCAGCCTCTGGGGACGAACCTGTGGAGGGAGAGAGGAGAGAGGGTGCCCAGGCCTCCTTGCTTGCGTCCGGGCCCTGGCAGACCCTGGCTGCTTGTGCCCTGCTTCTGGGGCCAGCCACCTGTCCCCCAAGGTGTCATTTCTGGTGTCTTCTCTGGGGGCCCCAGAGCAGCACTTAGCCACCGGTGCTCGAAGGCTTTGGCCGGGGCTCCTGTCCTCACCACCAGCCCCCATGCCCCGGACTCTCGCCTGTGTGTGCTGGGCACTTGCCTCCTGATTTATCGCTCTGGTCCTTGCCTTCTCTGTTCTTAGTAGTGTGTTAGTTTTACTGAATGGTTTTCTCCCCGCCTCAGGGTAGAGCTACCCCCACCCTGCAAACCAGGAAACTAGGCAGGGGGGGCGGGTTGTGTGTGTGCCTGGGTGGCTCAGTCAGTGAAGCGTCCAGCTCCCGATTTCGGCTCAGGTCATGATCTCATGGTCGTGAGTTCAAAGCCTACATCAGGCTCCATGCTAACAGTGCAGAGCCTGCTTGAGGTTCTCTCTCCCTCTCTCTCTCTGCCCCTACTCTGCTCATACACACACACACACACACACTCTCTCTCTCTCTCTCTAAAAATAAACTTTAAAAAAAACCTTTAGGTTTTTTTAATGTTTATTTTTGAAGGAGAGAAAAGGGAGAGTCAGAGCATGCGCAGGGGAGGGGCAGAGAGAGGGAGACACAGATTCTGAAGCAGGCTCCAGGCTCTGAGCTGTTAGCACAGAGCCCCACCCGGGGCTCAAGCTCACAAAGTGTGAGATCGTGACCTAAGCTGAGGTCAGATGCTTACCCAACAGAGCCACCAAGTGCCCCCCCAAAACCCTTTAAAACAAATGAGGAAACGAGGGTTTGGGGTGGTTGACCCACCATGGTTCTCTTTTCAGGCCTTGGTCTGGGTCTCCCCGTGGGAGTGGTTTCTGGCTTCCGGCCCAACGCTCTGGCCCCTCTGTCCTATCCACAGCAGCCCTGGCCATTTGCAGGGAGGGGGTGGGGTCTTCTCCCTCCTGCATCCCTATGTGCACCCCCTTGCTCGGGACAAGGAATCGGGGGACCGCCAAAGCCGAGCCCCCCTTTCCGCCCGCCCTCCCTCTCTGAGTCCCTGGTTCTTTCCTAAATGGATTAGGACTCCGCAGGAAGGAGCCAACAGCTGTCTGGACAACCCGGAGGCCAAGGCTATCTGGTGCCTCCTGCTTTGCCCTGATTCAATTTTGGCCTCAGCAGCTGGGAGGCCGGCAGGCTGAGGTCCATCTGGGGGTGGCTGGAGGGGGGTAGAAGCTTTCCCGCGTCCCCAGGCAGGCAAACCTCTCAGCTGGTTACGGGGCAGATCATCCGGTGGCCTTCATGCCGCAGAAGGCTCCAGGCGAGGCCACCGGCTGCCCTTTGGGCCCTTAGGGTATCCCAGACGTGGCCCATCGAACCCTCAGTGTCCCTTAATACCATGGACTTCAAACATTTATAAAATTGCAGCCTGGGAGAAGAAAGACATTTTATAAGCATTTCAAAGTGAACCCGATACACATGGTGGCCGGTGGCGGCCTGGCCAGTTGTTAAAATCAATATTTATTCACAACCAAATAGCAGGCGTGGGCCGGAGTCGTACTCCAGTTGTGCTCCTGGTTCCTTTGCGTTGTTTCCACCACCGAAGCTCAGCTGCTTCTCGCCTTGTTACGTGTGCGGCGCTCTGACACTCGTTCTGGGTTGAGATCTACCCCTGCCTCGCCCGGGCCCTGGGGGGTCGCCAGTCCCTGCCCTCACAGAGCTTACAGTCCAAGGGACAGCTGTGGTAGCACAAGACACTCTGGGGTTGGCGCCCATCACAACACCAGGCCCAGCCATCGGCCTGCCCGGTGCCCCCGTCCTCAGGAAGTGGACAGACAGCACCCACAGACTCTGACACTTGCTCCCCTGAACCGGCAGGGGGCCAGCACACAGAGCACTGGAGCTGCTGAGCCCAGAGAGGGGAGCTGAGAGCCCCTGCCTCCACGCTCTGCTCTCTCCTTTGCTTGGATTGGCGAGAGAACAGGGGTTTCTGGAAGGTTCTGGCACTGGGGCAGCCTGTGGGGAGAGGGTGGGGTGCCCCCAAACCCTGCCTCTGCCTCCAGAGGTTCTGGTGAGGGAGGGGCAGGAAGGAACTAGAACTGAGGGAAGCCTTTGTATCTAGCGGGTCCCGGTGCTGGCCTGCCTGGGGCGGCCCTGACTCTGGGCCCTGGGCGGAGGGCGCCCCAGCAGGGGGAGGATGCACCTCCGTCCTCCAGGAGCCTCATGACTACGGGACAAAGTCCTGTCTTCGGGAAACCCTGCTCAGAGATGAAGTGGCCTCCGCCCCACAGTATCTTTCTGAACTCGGGGGCCTCGGGCCAGTGACCTTGCTCAGGGAAGCGTGTGGCTTGATCGAAAGCTGTGACGGAGGAGGCCAGAGAGGACGGGGCAGGAAGGGCCAGGAGGTGGGGCAGCGGAGGCTCATCATTAAAAGCCGAGTGGACAGTCAGTAGACGACAGGGGTACTCAGCTCAGGGAGAATGCACTTGGCTATGTTTTGGGGATGGTGATTCTTGGCTCAGTAACTGGAGCGTGGGGTGTGCGAGGGGAGCTGGGTGGGGGACAGGGTCCAGAGGTGGGCAGTAAGGAGCCACAGAGGGTGTGAGAGTGAGGGAGAGCCACAGCCAGAGTACGTGCAGGGGAGAGCTGGTGGTTGAGGTGCCAGGCAGCCTGGTCCTGGGGCCAGGGTTGCAGATGTGGGGGACGTGCCATGGAGCACGCCCCCCCAGCCTCCCTGCCGTCTGTGCCCACGCCCCCGTGGAGCTGGGTGCAGGCCGCCCCCTCTCCAGGCCTGTGGGGCTCTAACGCCTTTGTGCGTACAAGGCCCTCAGGTGAAGGGGTGGCCAGCTCTTGATACGTCCAACCTGGAAAGAGGAGGCGGCCCCCAGGGGCCTGGTGGGGTGGGGTGGGCAGCTCCACACACCCACCTCCTCTTCCTCCCTCCGTCCAGGCGACCATGGCCTTGTTGGGGAAGCGCTGTGACATTCCCGCCAACGGCTGCGGGCCTGACCGCTGGAACTCTGCCTTCACACGCAAGGACGAGATCATCACCAGCCTCGTGTCTGCCTTAGATTCCATGGTGAGTGGCTCCGTCTGCCCTGGGGGAGCGGAAGCTGACCTCAGAGCCGAGGTCTCAGTGGCCCCTGCTGCAGAAGTGGGCGCATCAGTGGGGAGGAGGCGTAAGTGATCAGAGATGTAAAAATCCAGCCCTGTGACTAACCGCTGTCCCCTCATCCCTCATCTTCAGTACCTCGTGCCATTTGAGCCCCATCCCTGGGAGGGTACCAGGCTTCCCTCGCGTCAGGTCCCCTGGAGGATCATGTGTGGGCAGTGATTCGCTAGAGAGCTGTAATCCCCGAGGTGAAAAGCAAGATCTGTAACTGAATCTAAGGGCCAGGGGAGAGAAATGGGGCCTCAGAAATCATGACGGTGAGGTAGTTTGTCCCAAATAAGGAAATAGCAATGTCCTTTTCCTGCAGCCTGTTCCTGGGGGAAGTTCTGTGGCAGAGGGTAGGCAGGTATTAGAATCTGTCTGGCATCAGTTAGCTGCACCCCTGCATTTTAGGATGATAAAATGGAAGTTCAGAGGGCTGTACCTTGCCTGGAGTCACACAGCATGGCCAGTTTTTATTTTACTTTTGTTAATGTTTATTTAGTGATTTTGGGTTGGGGGTAGAGCATGCACAGGAGCAGGGAGAGAGGGAGAGAGAAGTCCCAGGTAGGCTCCCCGGTGTCAGCTCAGAGACTGATGTGGGGTTCAATCCCATGAACCATGAGATCATGAGCTGAAATCACGAGTTTAATGCTTAACTGACTGAGGCACCCAGGTGCCCCTTCATCTTTATAGATTTAATAGGTTTGTGTCTTTAAGTTTTTCTTAATGTTTATTTACCTATCTTGAGAGAGAGAGAGAGTCCCAAGCAGGCTCCCGACTGTCCATGCAGAGCCTGATGCGGGGTTCAATCCCACAGATTTGGAGATCTTGAGCTGAAATCAGAAGTCGGACACTTTACCAGCTGAGCCGCCCAGGTGCCCCAGCTTGATCAGCTTTCAAAGTGGCCTCTCAGGTGCAAAGTCAACAGTTTCCTAAGAACAAAGGGCTTCCTTCCAGGCCGTTCCTGCATAGGGAACTCAGGCACCGTGCAGGTGGTGTGTGTGGGCCGGGGGCAGTAGGCTCCGCTGCAGAGGTCAGCTGGTGTGACCCGTCCCCGAGTGGAGCGGCCTTGGTGAGGCTGGGAGCCCCAGGAACACAGCCCTGCGACCCACAGCAGTCTTAGCTCGTTGGCAATGGCATGGTCAGCTATGACAACGGGCAGCGATGGCCAGCACCACAGCCACTGGCCATATGCGGAAATAGACATTTAAATTGTAGTCAGTTAAGGGGCACCTGGGTGGCTCAGTCTGTTAAGCGTCTGACTCTTGGTTTCGACTCAGGTCATGATCTCACGGTTTCATGGGTTTGAGCCCTGCATCGGGCTCTGTGCCGACAGTGCAGAGCCTACTTGGGATTCTTTCTCTCTCTCCCTCTCTCCTGCTCGCACCATCTCTGTCTCTCTCAATGATAAATAAATAAATAAATAAATTGTATTAGCTGAAATGAAATAAGATAGTTCAGTCGCTTAGCTGTGCTGGCCTCGTTTCCGGTGCTCCGTGGCCACAGGGGGCTAGTGGCTGTGGCATCGGATGGTGCAGAAGCAGCCCATATCCATCACGATGGAAAGTTCTATTGGACAGCACTGCCCTGGAGGGTGTTACAGAGGCCCGGAGGAGGAGCGGTGGCCCTGTAGCTGTCCTGGGCGCATGGGCAAGACCCTTTCCCCTGGCCTTGGGTTCCGTTATGGCCTTCACGAGGGACCCTAAGGGTAACAACGACACTTGCTCGGCAGTGATTGACTATGACATCATCTGGGGCTCAGGGCCTGGGCCCTTGGGTGGTTGCATGGGGTGTGGTGCCGGATAGCATCCCTGTCCCCAGTTTCCTCGGCAGAGCGACTCTGGAGCTGGAGCTGCCGCATGAGGCATGATTACGGCCCAGAGAGGTTGAGGAGCCTGTCCCATATCACACAGCCAGCAGAACTCCGACTCAGATGAACACCAGCATTCACGAGGCGCTGAATGCAAACTGAGAGCTTTGCAGGCACTTTTTCTGCTGACCTGGGGCAGAGGGCCGAGATGCTGGGTTGCAGGGCCCCTGTGTTAGCGCCTCCCGTGCTGTGGGCCGGCCAGCCTCACCTCTGGGGCTGCAAAAATCACCCCTCTGATTGTGTACCCCCACGCGATACCCCGGTTTAGAGATCTGTTTTCCTGCCAGCCAGGCCTTGCTGAGTCCCCACAACCAAGCCCACTGACAGCCTGGGCGCTGGGCCACTTGTCCCCATTCCGCAGATTTAGAAACAGAGATGGTAGTGACTTAGGTTAGTCCCAGAGCAGGAAGGGACTGACGGAGGGATTGAAGCCTGGATCTGTCTGAGCCTTGGTTCTCCTGCCCCTCCTCCTCCCCCCTCAGTTAGGACTTGGAGGAAACCTAAGACAGGATTGTCCCTGGGGCTGGGGCCAGGGGCCAGGCCTCAGGCAGGAAGCCTCCTGCCCCCGGGTGCAAGGAGGGCCTGGGAGGAGGCCGTGCGTCTTCGTTCTATTTTCTCCGCTGACCTTGGCCAAGCTTTAGGGGGGAGGGGGTCATGCACTCATTTTTGCTGCAGACCCAACTGAGAACATTGGAGGGGTGACCTCTCCCTCGAGCTGCTGGCGGGCTCTCAGGCAGCTGGGAATGTCCATTGCAGCCCCAAAGCTGTCACTGGAGGTGTCCCCAAGCCGGGAGACCTTCCCCTGGCTCATGTACCCTGCCTGCTACCCACTGCAGTGCTCGGCGCTGTCCAAGCTGAATGCAGAGGTGGCCTGTGTCGCTGTGCACGAGGAGAGTGCCTTCATCGTGGGCACTGAGAGGGGGAGAATGTTCCTGAGCACGCGGAAGGAGCTGCAATCAGACTTCCTCAGGTTCTGCAGTGAGTACCTGGGGGCGGGGCCCGTGGTTCATGGGCGGGGCCTGTGATTCAGGGGCGGGGCTGTGGTCCGCGAGGGCGGGGCCTGCTGTCCCTGAAGGGGGGGGCATGTGGTCCCTGAGGACGGGACTCTGGGACATCTTGGGGTCCCCAGAGCAATTACAGGTGGCCCTGTTGGGGGCAGGGCACTGACGGGAAGAGTTATGTAGGCTTCCCAACATAGCATCGTTGGGACGGCCAGAGTTTTTGTTGGAATCATACACAGCCCCTCACTCGATAGACCCTGGCTGATGCAACCCCAGGGTGGGCCCGGCCCAACACCTCCATCTGCTCATGGACAGAGGGGACACTGAGGGCCAGTGTTGCCTGCTTTCTGTGCGTCTCTGACATGGGGACCAAGTACATTTGTCCACCTAATACTTACTGAGTACCTACTGTGTGAGGCACCCTTTACGGTGCTGACTCAGTTATCCTGACGGCAGCCCTATGGGGTAGGCCTTCTCATTGTTATAGCAACAATCTTGGAGCCGCCTCCTGGTGGCTCTTGGGGACCAAATGACTGAGGATACATGCAGCATGAAGGGAATGCTTGATAAACTCGATCAGTAGTGCTTTGGGCCAGGCCATGTGCTCAGGAAATAGTTACCACCGGTTTACAAATGAGAAACTGAGGCACAGTGAGCACAAGCCACATCCTCTGGGGACACACAGCCGACAAGTGGTGGAGGCCAGGTTTCTGTTCTGAAACCCGTGCTCTTTCTGCTACACCCCTTCAAAATCAGGGAGGGGCAGCAGGATACTCCCCTCCCTGCCGGGGGCTCTGAACCAGAAAGGTCGTTCTGAAGTCCCCAACTTAACACTGCCTGGGCCGTTAGACCCTCGTACCTCAGCCTCTGCCTCTGTGTTCGCCCCTCCCAACCAGCAGCGCAGGTGACCCTGTGCATTCTCCCCTCTGCCCACTGGAAGGCCCTCCCTCCTCTCCTCTGCCCGCAGACGCCTCCGCGGCCTCCAGATTCACATTCCTCCCTCTGCGCCCCTGCCTCTCCTTGCGCCTGACCTCAGCCCCTGTGGTTGTTCCCCACACTGTGCCAGCTTCCCCAGCTGGCTCCAGCACTGAAGACCAGCATCCCAGCGGCCATTGAGTCCACGATGTGGGACTCAGAGCTCTTGGGGTTAAGAGCAGGCCCCAAAGTCAGACGTCTGGGGCCCTACCCTAGCTCCGCCACCTGCTGCCCAGTGGGCTTCACCCTCCTTGTCTGTGAAAGGGGAGGACAGTGGGCCCATCTGAGGATGAAACAAATCTCCCAGAGGTTAGGACAGTGCCTGGCCCTTGGTTCACATGCATATATGCCGGCTTATTAGCATCTGCCTCACAGCTGGGGTCTGGGCCCTAGATTGGCCGTTTCTGGGAAGGCTGGCCCCCGGCACTGCGCTTTCAGTGCTCCCAGCTTCCAGATGCTTCCCCAGTTGCCCCTGCCCCTACTCAGCTCTCAGAGCCTGTACCCTCTCCAAGACTGAGGGGGGCTGGACCAGGGTAGAGTAGATAGTACCAGAGTCCTGTGGCCCCCAATCGGCCAGGCTGGGGCCTGTGCACCTGGCTTCCCGGAGCCTGGCAGAGCTGCTATTTATAGCGCTGGGAGGTCGGCTGGTTTATTTCAGGCTCCACGGATCCCAGGAGGGGAGCGGGCTCCAAGCTGCAAGGGGGCCTCCCGGCCCTCCACCCATCCCTTTTCCACCGCATTTTCCAGCATCACCCTACCCAGAGGTTCACAGACACTCCTAGGACCCCCTCCCTGGCCTGTCCTGGCATGAACCTCCCTCTTTTCAGCCCCTTGGCCTCCTGGTGGGGTCCCCGTCATCTCCTCATTTGGCAGAGCAGAACCCTGGGGCCTCCATCATCCAAGAGCAGTAGTGTCAGAGCACAGAGGGTTGTGGATGAAACAGACCGTGGCCGAACCCCAGTTCTGAGCCAGGTCAGCTGGTCTTACATGAGAGCTCACAGACTGAGGCCCAGAGAGGGAAGGGACTTGCCCAAGGTCACACAGTGAGTTAGAGGTGACCAGGAGACCCGAGCCCTATGCTAGGCACTGGGAGCTCAGAGATGACCAGCCCTGCCCTCGGCAGGGGTTCGGGGCAGGGCTTGCTTGTTCGTTCATTCATTGATTCATTTATTTGTTTCATGTCAAGTGCCTCACTGCGGGGTTCAGCACTGGGCAGGGACATCCCACTCGCTGGGCAGGTGGTAAGATGGGTGCTCTGTGTCCCACAGGAGGGGCCCCGTGGAAGGAGCCGGAGACAGAGCATCCCAAGAAGGTGTCTCGGGGCGAGGGTGGCGGCCGGAACGTCCCTCGGTCTTCCCTAGAGCATGGCTCGGACGTGTACCTTCTGCGGAAGATGGTAGAGGAGGTGTTTGATGTTCTTTATAGTAAGATCCTTCCTCATTCCATTTGGGGCCCCCAGGCGGGTGGGAGCCCCGTCCTTGCCCTGCTGAGGAGCCATCCCCCCGCCCCACCACGGGCCCGGGGCGACACCCCACGGTGTAGCCCTCCCCCCCAGCCCTCCCTCACCGTGGGTCCCCAGGCATGGCTCTTCCACCCCAGCCTCACTTTCCGAACCACCCCTGCCGCCCGGGCCCGCCTGGCACCGCTCACTGCCACCTGTTGCCTGGAAATGGCCTGAGGCTTGCCCTGGTCTCTCGGCCTCCAGGCCGGCTCCCTGCCGCCCCCACCTGTCCTGTGACCAAGGGCCTCTTCCTAAAACACGAGTCTGACCAGCAAGCCTATCTTTCCGCTGCCCTGGGGCCTCCCCATGGCCCTCAGTGTGGCCTAAGCACCCCCATGGCCGGCCTGTGCCCACCGCCAGCCCCGCCACCCCGCCCCACAGACCCACTTCCAGTTCTCCAGCACACTCCGGCTTCATTTCATGCCTCCTGGCCTTTGCTCCTCTGTGCTTTTTCAGACTGCCTCCCTTCAGACCGCCTGGCAGATGCCACATTAATCTCTAAGGCTCAGCTCTGGGAAACCCCCTGCCCCACTGGCTTAATGCCCCCTGTGGGCACCCACTGTGCTCTGTGTCCTCACCAGTACTTTCTCTGGGGTCAGGGTCTTTCCCTGCCCTTTCCACTGTCTATATAGTTCAGAGCCCAATAGTGACAGATGTTGACGGTGTCTGTTGAATGACTGAGGGAACGCTAACTTAACTAGTTAGCCAAGTCCTTCCTGTGGGGGACGTGGGCAGGCCTGGCCTCCCTCGGAAGGGTCAAGCTGCAGAACCTCTCGCCCCACGGTAGCCTTCACAGTCTCTAGGTGACCTTGGGCAGGTCCCTGAGGGTCCCACCTGTGGCTTTGTCCCCTTCTCTCCTGCAGCCTTTGGTTCTGTGGAACAGAGGTCTGTGAGCAAATGCCTGCTGCCTAGATGTCAGGAAGAAGGGGAGTCCTGGGGGGGAGGGGGCAGAGGTCCTGGCTGGGCACACTGGCCGCCCTGGGATGGGGGGACTGGTCACACGTGGTTGGCTGGGCCAGCACCCTATTGCCAGCTGCAGGGTCATGCCCACAGCCCCCCCGCACACCTTGCCCACTCGACCCTGGCCCCCATTGTCTGCCAGGTGTGATCTGAGGTGGCCCTGAGGTGAGAGGCCTCTTTCCAGCTCCAGGGTAGGCTGCAGGGTGAGAGTGCCAACAGGTGGTCCTGACCCGGGGCCCCTCGGCCATCCCACCCCCTGAGTCCCCCGCCAGTCTCCCCTCCACTCACCCCTTCCTCATCCCCATCACCTTCTGTCTGCTTCCTCCCTTTCTGCATCTGCTCTTCCTGTTTCCATTCCCCTCCCCCGCCTCCCCTCCTCCCTGCCGTCTCCCTCCTGCCCTCTTTTCTCTCCCCCATGTCTCCTCCTCACCTCCCACTGCAGCCCTGCGCCCCACTCTCCCCTGCGCCCCGGTGCCCTGAGAGAAGAGAATAGTGAGAGAAGCCAGGAGCCCCATTCGTGGGGGAGCCCCGGCCCTTGGGTGCACACACAGGGGACCTGTCCCCAGGGCTCGCCCCCCACCCCAACTCAGCCTGTTCTGTTTGAAATTCACAGCGAAGGGGCCCATGGGGTCCCGTTTCCCGGGAACCCGGCGCCACAGGGAGTGCCTCCGCATGGCCCCAGTCGGGCTGCCCTCTCATACCAGACCCTCTCCCCGACCCCCTCTTCCGCAGGCGAGGCCCTGGGAAGGGCCAGCGTGGTGCCCCTGCCGTACGAGAGGCTGCTCAGGGAGCCGGGGTTGCTGGCCGTGCAGGGGCTGCCCGAGGGCCTGGCCTTCCGGAGGCCAGCCGACTACGACCCCAAGGCCCTCATGGCCATCCTGGAGCACAGCCACCGGATCCGCTTCAAGCTCAAGAGGTGAGTGGGCCCAATGCTGGCTGGCTGGACTGTGAGGGCGACCTGCTTCCGCGCTGCCTCAGCCACCTGTGGCCACTTCCCAGTCACCCGGAGGGGACTTCAGACACCCGCAGGGGGCCCCACTTGTAGAAGCTCCCCATCTGGCCGCAGAGGTGAGGCAAATGCCCGGGCGTAGAGCATGATCTGAGCTAGGCGTTGTCACGGGGGTCCCCGGGGGACTATGGTGTTGCAGAGAGGCTGGAGCTGACCCAGCCAGGAGCCACACACGTCATGTATGCCCTTGTGGGGTCACATCAGGGGCTGCAGGGAGAGGAGGAGGTGGAGGCTGGCTCAGCTGGGTGCTGAGCGCCAGGGCGGCCTGGAGACCAGCCTGAGGCTGTGGCGTGGCCCGCTGGTGCTCAGGCCGGGGAGAGGAGGGACAGGGTAGGAGCTGGGGGGTTATCTGGCACATGCCGGGTGGGTGGGAGGCACAGAGGCTGGGGGGCAGGGCCCAGCTCCTCCAGCGGCCCCCGGCCTGGCCTGCACCCCCACCTCGCAGGCCGCCATGCTGTGCAGGGGCCAGGCTGGGGAACTAAAAGAGATGGGACTCTCTGGTTGGGGGTCAGGTGTATGAAGCCATCACGTGTCCTTCTGTTCTTCACCCAGGCCACTTGAGGATGGCGGGCGGGACTCAAAGGCCCTAGTGGAGCTGAACGGTGTCTCCCTGATAACCAAAGGGTCTCGGGACTGCGGCCTGCATGGCCAGGCACCCAAGGGGCCACCCCAGGACCTGCCCCCCACTGCCACCTCCTCCTCTGTGGCCAGCTTCCTGTACAGCACTGCGCTCCCTAACCACACCACGAGGGAGCTCAAGCAGGAGGCGCCCGCCTGCCCGCTTGCCCCCGGCGACCTGGGCCTTGGCCGGCCCGGGCCCGAGCCCAAGGCCTCTGGTACCCAGGACTACCCCGATTGCTGTGGTAAGCTGCTGCTGGGACCCCTAAGTCTGCGGGTGGGCTGGGGCTCACTCATGTGGGGGCATCCTCCCAGGGCAGGGCTAGGTGCCCAGGCCCATCCGGCATGTTGGTACACAGGACTGGGACAGGACAGCTGGCGTCCCTGGGCCTCCCCTCATCCATCTGTGGACAGTGTCCTTGACCTGGGGCCAAGCGATGTCTGAGGGGGGACTCCTATCAGAAAACATGCCTAGCAGTCACATGCATGTAATGAGCACCCACTACATACCCAGACTGGTAGGGGTGCTGAAAGTATAAGAGATAGGACACCCAGGTGGGAGAAAGAACCTGTGTTCACATCCCGGCTTCTTGGTCAGGTGGCTTTGTGTCCTAGAGCAAATCTCTACGTCTCTGAGCCTCAGTTTCCTCATCTGTAAAGTGGAGAAGCCAGTAGAACCTCTCCTCAAGGTTACTGTCACAGTTAAGTGACAGGACCAGTTAGAAATGAGTGTTCTCAGGCCTTGCCACCGTCATGCTGAATCTGAAGCTGGGGGCCGGGGCCCAGCCACCTGTGTATTCAGATCTGCCGGGGTTGAAAATGGCTGTATTAAAGTGCTGAGTCCGGGGTGCCTGTGTGGATCAGTCGGTTGAGCATCTGACTCTTGATTTTGCCTCAGGTCACGATCCCAAGGTCATGGGATCAAGCCCCATGTTGGGCTCCAAGTTGAGCATGGAGCCTGCTCAAGATTCTTTCTCTCTCTTCCTCTGTCCCTCTCCCTTGCTTGCACTGCCCATCTCTCTAAAATTGAAAGAAACAAAAAGCACTGAGTCCAATGCTTGGTACATAGTAGGTGCTTAGAAAATGTACCTCCTTTATTAGGAGAAAAAAGGACTCCATCCTCCCCTCCCCACTGCCTAATGTGTGGACTGAGCAGTGGGCTGGGGCTTACACTTCTGAAATTCGTGTCCCCGCCTGTAAAAGGTGTCCTGGGATATCATCGCCTCCCTGATCTTCCGTTTGGATGGCAGTCCCTGCCTCCGGTCAGAGAACTTGCCTAGAGTTCACGAGCACAGGGCTCAGTTCTGGGGTCTCCCCGATGGATGAGGCTGTTACCCCAGAGCCAGAGCCTGTGCATCCAAGCCAGATCTGGGAGAAGCCCTCTCAGGGCCCTGCCTTGAACTGTGCCTCTCCTCTGCCTTGTCCAGGACAGAAGCCCCCCGGGCCTGGTGGTCCTCTCATCCAGAATGTCCACGCCTCGAAACGCATCCTCTTCTCTATCGTCCATGATAAGTCAGGTAGGACGGTGCCCACAGCAGCGCCCTGAGTGGAGTGGGGACCCGGGGCTGGGGACGGTGCTTCCCAAAATGGAAATGTGCCCACTGGGTCTTAAAGGAGAGACAGCTCTGCACAAGGACTGCGAGTAAAACCAGAGTGTAGCGGTTATGTATTGCCGTGTAACAAACCAACCCGGAGCAGAGCAGAAAACAGCAAGTGTTTACACCTCATAGCTCGTGTGGGGCCAGAATTCAGGAGCAGCTTAGCTGGGTAGTCCTGGCCCCGGATCTCTCATGACACTATGGTCAGGGGGGCCAGCAGGGCTGCTGTCATCTGAAGGCTTGACCGAGGCCGAGGATCTGCTTCCAGGCTCACTCATATGGCTCATGGCAGGAGGCCCCTTCCTACTCCGTGAGTCCCCGCGGGGCTGCTTGAGTGTCCTCACGATGTGGCGGCTTGTTTCCTGACATTAGCAACCAAGGGAGAGTAGGGAGGAAGCCACGTGTCTTTCATGACCCATGCCAGAAGTCACCATCAGTCTCTCCATGTTCTACCCATTTTTTTTTTTTTGAGAGAAAGCCTGAGCAGGGGAGGGGCAGCAAGAGGGAGAGAGAGGGAATCCCAAGCAGGCTTTGCACTGTCAGCCTGGAGCCAGACGTCAGGCTCGAACCCACGAACTGTAAGATCATGACCTGAGCTGAAGTCAGATGCTCGACCAACTGAGCCACCCAGGTGCCCCCGTGTCCTACCCTTTAGAAGCCAGAAATGATCCAGCCACACTCACAGGAAGCGAGAGGAATTAAACTCCACCTCTTGAAGATGAGAGAATCAAAAAGTCATGTGGGCAGATATTAAATACAGTACCACAAAGTATTGGGATTCATTTATACCCAAAGGGATGAAGAAAGAATGTCCAGCAATTACGCCTTGTAGAGATCTCAGCCTCGGCTTCAGTGAGATGCCCTTTAAGAAGATCTAGTCCCCCGGGGCGCCTGGGGGGCTCAGTCAGTTAGGCTTCCAACTTCGGCTCAGGTCATGATCTCATGATCTCATGGTTTGTGAGTTTGAGCCCTGCGTCAGGCTCTGTGCTGACAGCTCAGAGCCTGGAGCCTGCTTCAGATTCTGTGTCTCCCTCTCTCTCTCTGTCCCTTCGCTTGCTTGTGCTCTTTCTCTCAAAAATAAATAAACATTAAAAAAATAATTAAAAAAAATAGAAGACGACCTAGTCCCCTGAAGGGCACCTGGGTGGCTCAGTCAGTTAAGCATCCAACTCTTGATTTCGGCTCGGATCATGGTCTCAGAGTTCATGAGTTCAAGCCTGGCATCAGGCTCTGTGCTGATAGTGCAGAGACTGCTTGGGATTCTCTATGCCTCTCCCTGCCTCTCCCTTTCTCTTTCAAAATAAATATGTAAACTTAAGAAGACCTAGTGCCTCTGGATCAGAATGGAGATCCCCGCTGCCCCAAACAAGGCCCATCCCTGGCGGGGGGGCGGGGGGGGGAATGGATAAGTAGCACGGAGGCCGTGGTGGGTGAGGGGTACCAACTGCAATAGAATCTCCTTGGGTGCTGGGTGATCTCAGGTGAGGTGCTCAGTCTCTTTCAGCCTGGTTTTCCTAGCTGGAAAATGGGACACTATCTTTGGGGTGCCTAGGTGGCTCAGTCGGTTAAGCCTCCGACTTTGGCTCAGGTCAGATCTCACGTTCGTGGGTTCGAGCCCTGCGTCAGGCTCTGTGCTGACAGCTAGCTCAGAGCCTGGAGCCTGCTTCCGGTTCTGTGTCTCCTTCTCTCTCTGCCCCTCCCCCTCTCATGCTCTGTCTGTCTGTATCAAAAAAATAAATAAAACATTAAAAAAAAATTTTAAAAAAAGCCGTCCTGAGAGATTAAATAGGACACATACATCAGGTACTGAGGACAGATAAGCACTTACTGAACTAAAGACCGTATTTGTAAGGGCATTGTAACGAATCACATGATCCTTCTCGTTAGTAACCCTCCATTGAGGGAGAGGCTTTGGTTTCGTGGAAGAGGCCAGCAGGGCTGAGGGCTTGAGGGAGGCCACAGGGCCAAGGCTGGGTAAGACCCCGGATGTACAAGGCATTAGGGTTTGAGGTCAGGACTTGGCATCTCAGGGAGAGCGCCCTCGGCCCCCTGCCCATCCACCCAGGACAGACAGGCTGAGCCATTGCCCGAGGGGGAAGATAGAGGCAAGGGGAAAGAGCAGGTGGGGAGACCATTGGAGCTGTGTGGGGCTGCCTCCAGGAGGGGGGCTGGGGCCTCTGGGTCCACGGTGGGGGGTGGGTGCAAGAGCTGAGCCCCTCTGCGGGGCTCTGCTGGAGAAAGCCTGGGGGCCTCGGCCGTGGCAGGAGCATTGCTGCCCTGGGACCCGGGCCCAGCGAGGAGGGTCTAGCGGGGGGCCGGGCGCTCACCACGAGGCCGCCGGGCCCCGAGTTCCCCGCTCCGACCCCCCCTCACTCGTACTTCTTGTGTTTTGATAGAGAAGTGGGACGCCTTCATAAAGGAAACCGAGGACATCAACACGCTCCGGGAGTGTGTGCAGATCCTCTTTAACAGCAGATATGGTGAGTGGGCGGCGCGGCCCGCCGTGTGGCCCCGGCAGAGCGCTGAGCATCTCATTACGTGGCAATCACTCGTGTTCCCTAACATGACAGCGGGAGCCATATGCTGGCACTCGCGCGCCGGCAGCGCTCATGTCACCTCCTGTCTGGCTAGGGGGTGGCTGTGTCAATATTTCCCTTCCAGATTCCTCCGGGGCGGGAGGGGGGTGCGGAACTGATGGCGGAGCCCCAGCCCCCACTCACATGTGGGAGGCGGGCAGGGCAACGTCCAGAAGACCCGGAAAAATGGCCACTGGCCTCATGCACTTACAAATTCTGCCCGGCGCCGCGCCGTTTCCAGCCTCCCTGCCTTTGTGCCGTGCCCTCCACCTGGCACGCCTCCACGGGTTTGGGGAGCACACTCCCACTTGTTCTTCGAGACTCGGCCCCGGGCCAGGTGGTCCCCCAGAGCCGTGATGGGGTCCTCTTTGTCATGCACCCTGCACTCGGTGCCGCTTGTGTCTATCTGTTCCCGTGATGGCCAGGACTGCACCAGCCCCTCTGTGTCCCCAGCACCCAGGATGGAGCCAGACTCAGGGCACATGTCAGCCCTCCACACTTGGGTGGTCGTGGGGGCAGGCGGGCCCTCCACGCGGTCCAGCTTCACGCTGAGTAGCCAGAAGGCAGGGGCTGGAGCACCCTCCCAGTCTGGGTGCTCTGAGCACCCCTGTCCCCCACCCTGCTCTCCCTGTCTCCCTGGCAGTCCCCGCTCACTCTGTCTTTATTAAGCGCCACCTGTAAACCCCACTCAGCAGATGGCCACAGCATGGCCCTCGTCTGCCTGGGTGGCTCTCACGTAATTGTGGAGATCAGATCACCCGGTGAGCCCGCAGGCATGGCATCACCCACCACCCGCTGAGCGGTGCAGCCCCTCGGTGGGGAGTCCCTCTGTGACGGGGCCAAGGGGGGAGATGGGGCAGGGGCCCTGGGAGCCCCCTGAATGTGCATGGTCCAGAATGAGCACCGCACTGGGAGTCCACAGGCACCCACCAGGCGACGCGGAGTTGGCCGTCACCCTCCATAACCTTGGCCTTCTCAGCTTCTGCAGAAGGAGCAGGGTGGGGGGCAGGGGTGCTCTCTTCTTCTGTCTTTCTGTCCTCACTCCATCTCTTCCTCCCTCCTCCCCGCCTTGCTGAAGGAAAACTCTTTCTCCAGCACTTCTGACAGCGGAAGAGTGGGGTTTCCCGACCCCAACAACTCTCCAGGTCTCTGGACACCAGCTGGGTGTCCTACAATTCAGTCTTGACGGAGACCCCACAGGGTAATGGCCCGGTCCCACAAGATGGCCCTGCAGTTAGGCTGTTTGAGGCCAATGGCCATTTTTCTGGGTCTTCCAGATGGTCCCCCAGTCGGTCACCCACACTTCCGTCCGCCGTGGCCACACATCCACGGTTCGGTGACCCCTCAGGTTCAGACGGCCAGCTTGCCACAGCCCAGGACTCGGAAACCCCTCACTTCGTGTACCTGTTTGTTGTGACGGGTGCGGAGGAACGGCTAGCCAGCGAGGTGCATGGGGTGCGGTCCACAAGTTCTCGAACGCTGGAGCTTCTGTCCTGGTGGAGTTTGGGGTGCACCCTCCTGGCACATGGGTCCACCAGCTCGGAAGCTCCATGAAGCCCTTGGTTTAGAGTGTTTGCAGGGGTGTCATTAAGTCGGTGGGATTGGTTCAAACATTGTCCTGTGGTAAGTCACTCAGCGGTGGGGCTAAAAGTGATCATGTGGTCGTGCCCCCCACAACGTGTCCCCATCCAGAGGGCCCTGGGGGCACCCCCCCTCATTATCATAAACTCCGCTGGGTGGAAAGGGGCTTAATATGAATACCAAGACTCTTCTCAGGCCTGTCGCTCAGGAAATTACCAGGAACCTGAGTGGAAGACCAGACATAGGCTTCGTATTAGATCGAGAGTTACCCCCTCCCTTTTTTCTTCTCACACTCTTACTGGTTCGCGCACTTATCGGTCATGCATCTTGGGTCCGCTCCCACACACTCAGGCCACGGCTGGTCTCAAGATGCTTCAGCAGGTGTCTGAAGATGTGTCTGCAGGTGTCCTGTAGTGCCTGGTGGGGGGCGGGGAGGGGCACCCTCGTGAAGACAGGACCACTCAGAGGAAGGTGAGGTCTTCACAGACTTGAAGACTAAAGGATGGCTTCATGGAGGAGGCTCCCTTTGATCCACTTTGGGGCTAGGGAGGCCTAGGCCTGGGGGCTTGGCAGTCTGTGCATTTTGGATTGGGGTGGGGCTGAGCAAGGCTCTGGGGCCTCGTCAGGAATCTGGGATAGCCTGGGCACCTTTGATGTGGTCTTTCTGGTAGACCCGCTCCTCCCCTCTTGCTCAGGACCGCCCCACGCAGGTGTGCGCTGGATGGGCAGTGGAGGGAGGCGATCTGGGGAAGGCTGGCTCTGTCTGCCGTGGGAGGGTTCTTCCCTAGCCGGGCTGGCACGGCTGCCGCCGGTCTTCCCGCCTGCTGCGCACTCTGGATGTTTCCAGAACGCTGAACCTTTTGCTGATGCCAGCACCTGGCCTGGCCAAGGAGAAGTGCTGGGCTTGGCGTGGTTGAGGCTGTGTTCCTTCTCCGGCTTCCTGTGCCCGGGAGAAGGCAGTTCCCCAGGGGTCCTGGGGGCGAGGTCTCCTACAGACCTCAGATGCCTGGCTCTGCTTTTTCAGACACCAGCTCTGGGTGACGTGGGCCAGCAATGGGGCTGGGGGTGCAGAGGGGGAAGAAGAAAATAGAGAAGAAGTGGGAGGGTCCCCAGCCCCCAGGAAGCCTCAAGAACATTGTCACCTGGAAGGATATTGAGACTCCGAGGGACTGGGGATCCTGCCTGGCAGCTCCATTCTCCCCGTCTCGGGGGGCAGAGGCCAGAGGCCGGGTGGGATTGGCTGCCGTCACTGGGTCTCCTTGCCTCCGAAGCAACAGGCCCGGCCAACGAGGTGAACCCGAGTGGAGATTAATTCTCGCAGACTCGCAGGAGCCCTCGCTGGCTGGGCTGGGGCTGGGGGCGGGCGGTGGGGGGGAGGACGTGGTTTGACAGCTGTTGAGATTGCGAGGGTTTAATTTGACAACGAGCTAAGTGTGGCTTCACAGTGGGATCCGGCTGCCAAAGCCGCCAACGCAGACCCGGCTGCATCAACAGAAAAACAATCTTGACGGCAGCCCAGGCGGCTCCGCCCTGTCCCGCTCAGGGTGTGGCTGGAGGGGGGCCCAGCTCTGGGCTGGCACCTGCTGGGACTCCGGCAAAGCAGGGAAGAGCCTGAGGAAGGGCATGGAGGCCCGGGACCCCTGGAGGAGTTGGGAGGGACGAGGCAGGAGGGAAGCAGACACTGAGCCCAGCAGGTCTCATCAGACCTCCCAGGCCCTGGGGGGAGCAGGGACCCATGAAAGGACCATCAAGCACATAGTAGGTGCTTAAGATGTGCCTGGCGCCTGAGTGAGTAAGAACACAGAAATGGGATGTACGTGATTGAGGTGGCCTGAGACTGCACCCAGGGGTCTACAAGGAAGGCACAAGGAGCTCACTTCATCAACCTGGATTCTGCCTACACTGCTGTTGGCAGAGTTTCTGCGGTCTCCCTCTGGCCCTGATGAGTAAGCGTCATGTGCACACCTCCACACGTCCCTGGAGAGAAGAGCATGTCTGGAAGGCTGCGGGAGGCCTCCTGAGAGCCACAGCAAGCCTGGCCGCCATTCACCTGCTCACTGAGCGCAGGGAGCTGCTAGCCTGTGTCCCATCCTGTCTAGATAGGTCTCAGGCGCCCTGCCCGCCCCTGCCCCGCGGCGCTGAGGCTCCAGACAGTGAACCAGCGCACAGATGCGTATGTTTACAATGTCAGGTCACAGGCAATGTGGGATGGAAAACAAAGCAGGGCGAGATGGAGGGGGCTGATGAGGTGACATCTAGGGGGTACCCTTGAATGGGGAGAGGGAGGAAGGGCAGTATATGGTGATCTGGGAGGAGAGAGCCTGAATAGCTGGGAGAGCATGTGCAAAGGCCCCGGGGCGGGTGTGTGTCTGGCGTGTTAGGGAAGCAACGAGGGAAGTGCAGAGACTGGGATGAACAGAGGGGTCAGAGGTGACGTTGTCCTGGTCACGTGGGGCCTCGTAAGCCCAGGTAGGACTTTGGCTGTCGCCGATGGGGATGGGAGCCCATGGGCATTTTTCAAGAGGGAAGTGACATGCTTCCGGAGGGGTGCAGGGGATGGGGTGGGGGAAGGCAGTGGTGACCCCGGCCCTGGGACCCCGCATGGCCTGCAGCTTCCGTCCCACGCTCAGCCTTGCCGTTGCCCTTCCAGCGGAAGCCCTGGGCCTGGACCACATGGTCCCCGTCCCCTACAGGAAGATTGCCTGTGACCCGGAGGCTGTGGAGATCGTGGGCATCCCCGACAAGATCCCCTTCAAGCGCCCCTGCACGTACGGGGTCCCCAAGCTGAAGCGGATCCTGGAGGAGCGGCACAGCATCCACTTTATCATTAAGAGGTACAGGGTGGGGGGCAGGGCCTGGGAGAGAAGTCAGGCTCCTTACCCTGAGGGCTGTGAGCCCCTCCTTCCTGGCCTCTGCTGGGGAAATGGAGGCACGATGCCTGCGGACACTCAGTAAGGTCTTAGCAAGCGGTGTTTTCCTCCCCCTGCAGAAGACCGAGGCCTCTGAGCTTCCTGCCACTGGGGGGGGGGGGGCCCACCTGAGGTCACGTGAGAAGGGCCAGTGTCTCCCTGTGACACCCCCCCTTGGGCTGCCCTGCCTGCTGGTAGGCTGACCGCCTCCCCTGTCTCCCCAGGCAGGTGGGTCCCCTGGTGCAGGTGTGGGTAGGTGGGAGAAGGCAGAATGGGGTGCACTTGAGCACTGTAACCCCCCCCAGGATGGCTGGGTTGGTTGGGGAGGGGGGGCCTGCTGCTGCCCATCCCCCAGTCTTGTTGCCCGAGACTCTAACAAGGAGTTTGCCCTCACAGCTGGTTGGACTTTCCACCCCGCAAGCATCAGGGCCACCCAGCAATGCCTGGACTCGCCGGGATGCTTCCTCCTAAGCGGTTAGAGATAGAGGGGCAGCCAGAAGCCATGCAGTTCAGCCCCCTGCCTCCGGGCAACAAGGCAGCTGCTCCAGGGGGAGCATGTAACTCCTGTGCGCTGAGGGCGAGCACTGTGAGTGGCCGGTCGCTGTGTTCACAGTGCCTAGAGCAGCGCCTGGCATGCAGTAGGTGCCCAGTGTGCAGGTGTGCAAGGGACGAATGAATGAACAGATACTCATCTGGAAGCGCGGAGGCTGGGCCTGGGCGGAGGCTGGGGACCCGCTCTGGGAGCACGGGGCTGTCCTAGAGCACTGTGCGGGACCTCTGCCCGGTTGCTGGAGGCCAGAGCGGGCACTGCTG
>PJEM01008921.1:64294-76881 GCA_004023845.1 Helogale parvula
GTTGGCATCATGGGCCAGGGAGGAAATAGAGATGAGGAGGGTGGGTCCCTACTTTAGAGGCCAGAGGGAGGGGGGAGGGGGAGAAATAACCCCCGAGGTGGGGGGGGGGGTGTTATTCTGGAAGTCTGCCCTGACCACGTGGGTCTCCTGTTTGGAGTCCGTCCCAGGCCCCCTGGGGTACAGCACATACTCTGTCCCCAGGGCAGGTCATCACGCCCTCCTGCCTTCCCTCCCTCGCCCTTCCCTCCCTCCCGTTGAGCACAGCCCTGGCCGCCCTTCCCTGAATCCAGGGCACCAGACTGCCTCCAGGCCTTGGCTGAGGCTCCTCCCTCTGCGGGGATAGCTCCCCCCACCTTCCCACCTGTGTTCATCGTTCAAGGCTTTCTTCCCTCTGGTCTAAAAGTCCTCCTCCCCCACGCCCTCATTCAGATAGGACTTCCGCCCCACTGTGGGGCCCCACATTCTGGAGGTGAATTGAAATCCATCGTTCTTCTGTCAGCCAGTGCCTGCTGTTGTCTAGCTTAAACCTCTCTTGCTGCCTGAGTCCTTTTCCTGCAGTTGACTCTTGGATCGGGGGACACGGGGCTAGGTGAGAAGAAAGCTTCAGGGACACCCTAGTGTCCCCCGATGTGCCTTGCTGTGGTATTTGGGCTACATCACTGTGGCTGACCTTGATCTTCGGTCTAAACCAGAGCCAATTTAATTCTTCACTATAATTGCCAAGTGCCTCTTTCAGGCTCAGCCGTTCACTGGGCTCTACTGAGGACTTCACAGACCACAGGCACAACCCCCAAAGGCCACCACCCATCAGGGCGGGGGGGGGGGCCACTCCTGTGATGAGTTCAGGGCACGAGAGGACAACAGGTTTCCAAGTGCCGGGTCAATGGCAGGTGGTGCACGGCAAGCCCACAACCCCGTGGGGCTTCCTGAAGGAGGAGACTTTGGCATTGGGCAGATTGGGCTTAAAGTCACTCAAAGCACAATAACCTTGAATAGCCCTTCCCTTCTGAGCCTGTTTCTCATGTGTAAAAATAAGGACAGTGATGTGGCCCTCTCCTCCAGATTTTCTTACCATAAAATGAGTAGGCAAACCTAACACACCTGACATATAGTAGATGTTCAATAAACATGAGTCTTCTTGCTTGACCTCCTCTTCCTCGTGTATAAAGAAGTAGTAAAGTGTATTGGTGTTGACAGCCTGAGTTTGAGTTCTGGCCCTGCCCTTCCCAGCTGTGTGTCCTTGGGCAGGTTACTTAACTGCTCTGTGCCTCCCTTTCCTCATCTGTGAAAGGGGGCTAGTGGTGGCCCAAGCCTCACAGCGCCCATGGGAGACCACATGACCGGAGGCGAGCAAAGCTCATGGAGTAGCCGCTGCCCCCTCCTGCGCCCTCTGGACCTTTTCCGCTATGACCCATCCTCGCCTGGTCAGGGGGAATTTGAGATTGTCCTGGCAGAAGTGGGTCGGGAGACCGCCAGCAGGAGGTCTCTGCCGCAGCCCAGGTGTCTGTAGGGTCGGGGGGAAGGAGGGGTCAAGGGGAGAAGCCGACCCACAAGGCATGTGGGTCTTATTATCAATGGTAGGGGACTCCCTGGCCTCCCTCCCATACCCCTCTTCCCACCAGGACACCAGTTCCGAGTATCAGGGTCCAAGTTGACACCTGAGGGGTGGACACGTCAGTTCCACCTAAGACAGAACATAAGGGGCCAAGTGTGCGAAGGGGTCCCAGAACTCTGGGATGTGCTTGGAAGACTGACTCTCAGCCGTTGGTCAGCACCCATCAAGCAGGCCCGGCAGCCCCCAGGGCCTCAGACCTCCCCGTCATCTGCGCCCCCAGATCCTCCTCCGGAGGAGCCTGGCTGGCCACGTCTCCAGCTCCTGCCCCTCGTGCCCCCTGATGGATGGTGGCCACACCGTACGTGATAAAACCAGAGTCGAGGCCGCAGCCTCCCTGTCGCCAGGTGGGACTGATAAAGCAGGAAGGCTCCGAGAGGAAGTCTGTTTTTCCCAGAGTTGGTCCCGTGGCTGCTTCTCAGCCTCGTGAGACTCAGAAAAGTGTGGACCCCCAGGAGCAGCAGGGGAGGCAGGGCCACGCCGCCCTGCTGGACCCTGGCTCTGCCTCCTGCACTGACTTTTTGGCCTCTGAATTTTCCGCTGGGCCCGCCCGTGGGCATTGTTAGGCCCTTGTGCTCGGGCTCAGACATCCATTCTGGTGTCTCGTGTAGCATCTGTAGCCTGAGAGTCACGACCAAGGCCCTGTCCCTTGTCCGGCTGCTCCGTGGCACGCAGACTCTGCTGCCCCTCTCCCCCAGCTCAACAGCGTCTGGGTGCCACCAAGGTGGAAGCTGGGATGGGACAGAAAGAGCACCAGCCCTGAAGGCCGGCGGGCGGCTGACCCCCCGCTTCCAGTCCCGGCCCAGACTTCCAGGTGTCTTATCAGGATGATGTGGGGGGCCCCAAATGGTCGCAGGCCCCCAGCCATCCCTCCTCCCGTCATCTGTGCTCTCCGTGGCGATGGAGTAGTCCGAAGGTGCCACGTTGTCCTCGGGGCTCCCCATTGCCCACGGGGCAGAGAGCACACGCCTGAACGCAGCATGGATGACTGTTTCCCTCCTGGAAGTCTCCCCCGGCCACTTCCCTGCCTGGGGCCCCTTGACACCGTGGGAGGGGTCCCATGTGTCACCCTGCATGGCTGTGATGTGTTGACAGGCCTGGCTTGTTGCCGTCCACCCAGAGCTTCCTGGGGGCAGGGTCAGTCCCCATGTCTGTCACTGAGACCTAGGCCCCATCGGGTAAAAGCCCAGGGGGCCCTGGTGGGACAGGGGTGTGTCCTCTGGTGCTTGTGGCTGGACGAAGCCCCTCGGGGCACCGTGATGGATGGCTTGGACCCTGCAGGACCAGCCTGCCCTGGCTGGGGGGAAGTAGTTTGGGTTCCTGGCTGTTCTAGGCTGTTCCAGCTCCTGTCCCAACACACTGCCAGCCCAAGACCCAGGTCCGCAGCCGTAGCCTTGTGTGTGGGACTGGAGTGAGCAGTGTGGGGGACGGGGGGGAGCCTAGAGGCCTGTCCCCGAGCCTGGGGGGCCCTCGGCCTGCATTGCCCTCATGCCTGTCTCTTTTCTCTCCCCAGGATGTTTGATGAGCGAATTTTCACAGGTAGGTGTGGGCACTGCCCAGTCCACCCTGAAGCCACCAAGCTGATGGCCAGAGTGCCTGAGCTGCCGGCACACGGGACCCTGCGTGGGGAGGGGCCTAGGTGTGGCTTCTGTGCAGACACAGCCCCCTCCCGGTGCAGATGGGCCCCTTCAGGGACAGTAAAGCTGATGCTTGCTGAATACTAATGGGCGTCAGGCAATCTAGCTGTTAAGCATGTTCTGTTCTACTTTAATTTTGATTCCAATGGTCTTGTGAAGCCGGTTCTCCTCTCCTCCCGGAAGCCCAGGCAGTAACCGGCAGGCAGCAAAGGGAGCGCAGATTTTGGGATGCTGCAGACCTGGGCCCAGGTTCCGGCCATACGTCTCGCCGGCTCTGTGACCTGGGCAAGGTTATAGGAGCCTCACTTTCCACATTTGTGAAATGGGGCTGATGAGGACACCTTCCTCAGGTTTCTCCAATAATTAAATGAGCGAGTGGTCACATAGTATGGCCCCGGGGGCATCGGCCCCTTTCTGGAGGGTTCCCTCAGCCTTAGGAGTGTACGTGAGGTCAGGACAGCCATTTCTGGCCGCTGCTTCCCCCTGTCATCTTTCCAGATCCCTGGCTTCCTCTGGTGCTGTGGCTATATTCCTTCTCCCAGGAGGCATCTCTACCCAGGACCTGTTCCTGGCCTGGCAGAGACCAGACCCCTCACAAGGGGTCCCCCAAGAGCCTCATGCCGAGGCCCCTGCCCACGTGCCCCGCAGGCAGGAGGCTGGGGCGCCTTCGTCCTGACCTCCGCATTTCTCCACCCAGGGAACAAGTTTACCAAAGACCCCACGAAGCTGGAGCCCGCCAGCCCGCCGGAGGACAGCTCCACGGACCTCTCCCGTGCCACCGCCCTCGACCTGCCCGGGACTGCTCGGTAGGGCCTCACCCCCGCGCTGGGCTGGTAGTGTCACCTGCAGGGGTGCGCCAGGCCAGAGGATGCTGTGCCCAGCGTCTCCTGACAGCCTGACACTGCGACACCCCGTGTAGGCACAGGGTCATTCCGCTCAGAGCCCCCACTCCCCCGACCTTGTGCCCTCACCCTGCTGCGGGCCAGGGAGACTTGAAGGCACAGGGAAGAGCAGATTCTCTGCTGATCATTTTCCACCCGGAGAACCCTCGTCCCTGCTCAGGATCTAGCCAATGTTGCCTCCTCTCTCCCGAAGAAGCCTTCCTTTACACCCAGACTAGGTCGGGCATCAGTCCTGCTTGTCTCCAAGGCCTAGCGCTCTGCTCACGGCCTGGCCACCACTGTCTGCCAGAGGCTCTGGGCTCCTGGGGGCCAGGGATGGTCCCCTCATCCCTCCATCCCCACATCCAGCCCAGCCTCCCGCAATGCTCCGTGGATATACTGAGTCCTCCACCCCAGGGCCCAGCTCTGCCACCCAGCCCTCTTCCCAGGCTCCGTCCCTGCCCCAGGCTGGTGACCTCTCGGCTCCCAGTCCCCCCATTAAGCACCAATTGAACCCCACTGTGCTCAGTTGCAGGGCTCCGGAACTGGCCAGACCCAGGCCCCAGGAGCTCCCAGCTGCTGGGGAAGGTGGACGCCCAGACCCTTCACCAAGGGCGGGAAGCAGAAGCCGGGCTGGGCCGGCTGTTGTCCCAGAAGACTGGGCGCCAGGGATCTGCCCCATGGGCAGGACCCCCTATGGGAATGCAGTGACTGTGGACAGGGGTGCGCTCGGAGTTGGCAGCGTCTGTGGGTTCCTGGCTGCCCGGAGGGGAAGAACTGGGGCTGACGTGTGTCGTTTCTTGGTTCCTTCCTTCCGTCCCACAGGTCAGACAAGAACGGTGTCTCTGAAGACAGTGGGCCAGGTGAGGGGACGTGAGACCCCGCGGTGCGTTTGTCCTGGGGGCAGAGGGCTTCCGCTAGTCCCACCTGGCAGCCCTGCTCAGACCTTGGTGTACTAATGAGTCACCTCTGCCCCCCTGCCCTGGAGCATGCTGGGAGCTCCCTGGCTGGCAGGGCGGTGGGGGGGCTGGAGGGGCAGGTTCTTAGTGTGTCCATGACAAGTGGCTTCCCCTCTGTGGCCCTCAGTTGCCAAGCCTAGAAACTGGAGACACCGGGACAGGCCTGAGGGCCTGCCTGACCCTCCACTCCTGGTCTGGGCAGGGGCTCGGGGCCGACCTGACTTTTCCTGTGGCGCACGGACGCAGGAATGTTCTGGAATTACTTCACTTTGCTCGGCCCAGCTCGTACCCACACCTGACCGGCCCCCTCATTTCCTCCTCACAGGAACGTCAGGGGAGCTGAGTGGGCTGAGGCCCATTAAAATCGAGCCAGAAGATCTAGATATCATTCAGGTCACTGTCCCAGGTAAGGACCAGCTGTCCGAAGGGCTGACCCTGGTGCCCGGCCTGATCCTACAGGACTCGGGCAGCTCCCAGAGCCACTGTGTCCCCTCCCAGGCTGTCCCCTCTGCCCCCCGAGGGCCACGGAAGGGTCTCCCGGCTGCGGTTTCTCTAGCTTGAGCCTGAGAGCCGGGGGGCATCATATGCGCTTTCTGTAGCCGCCTCTGCCCTCTGTGCTGGGATTGCCTCTCGGCCCCCACCTTCCTAACGTTCCCCCCAACCTTCCCACTCAGGCCTGGCTCCCCTCGGATTTGTCAGGAGGGAGGAGGAGAGAAGGTACGGGAATACGAGGGCCTGTGTTTGATCCCAGCCTTAGAACGCTGTGCCTCACTTTCCACATCCGTGAAGAAGAGACTATTTTTGGCCTCTGGAGGCTCAGTGTGGGGTCCCACACCCTTCGGGCCCCCGCCTGGCCTGTGGCACACCTGGGCACAAAGCCACCCTCCCAGGCTTCCAGGACCCAGCTTCCTCAAGGGTCCTGCTCTGCGGGCCTGCTGGGCTGGGGGTCCCTGGGGGACCGTGACGGGCTAGGACAGACAGAAGCCACTGTTGTCATCCTCCAGACCCTTCGCCGACCTCGGAGGAAATGACAGACTCAATGCCTGGGCATCTGCCCTCGGAAGATTCCGGTTATGGGATGGAGATGCTGACTGGTAAGAAATGAGCTGGGGCCTCACCTCCCTGGGGCAAACCGGGAGGGGTGGACCAGGAAGCCCCCTGGCTCGCCTTGCCTTTGACTTAGAGAAAACCCAGTATATGCCTGACTCCCTATATGGGCTGGGTTCCTTTCTGGAAACTAAAAGTAGGCCTTGGTTATATTGTCTGGCCTCTACGCCGTTCCCAGGAGCCCTCATCTGAATTGATGTGTCCATTTGTTCAACAAGTATTTATTGAGCACCTACTAGGTACCAGGAGGTGCTGGGGACAGAGCAGTATGTATACCAAACACATCAAGGTCCCTGTAGTCCTAATGTAGGGAGACAACGAGTAAGGAAATCAATAAGTAAAATAGAAGGTCGGATGGTGCTAAGTGTGGGGGAACAAGCCAGGAGGGGACAGTATGAGGGGGCAGGCGTGCAATAGTTATTACAAGACTTGGTGGTCAGAGAGGACCTCGCCAAGAAAATGATGTTGGGGCAAAGACCTGAAGGAGATAGGAGCCATTGGACATCCGGAAAGAGCTTTCCAGGTAGTGGGACCAGCATGTGCAAAGGCCCTGAGGTGGGCTGCGTCCAACATGTTCAAAGAGAAGCGAGGAGGCCTGGGTGACTGGAGCAGAGTGAGGTAGGGAAGGGGAGTTCAAGGAGGTGGGTGATGGTGTGGGTTATGCAGGGCGAGAGCACCGAAGGAAGGAGCGAGGGCTCGACTCTGAGGAGACCGAAATCTCCTCATGGCGGGTGGTTGGAGCTAATGAGGGACGTTTTAACAGTATTTACTCTGACTGTGGGGTTGAGAATAAACCGTGGAAGAAGGAGAACAGAGGCAGAAACAGACTACTGGGCTATCCTAGGCAAGGAGAGTGGTCCAGCACAGAGACGGCCCCAAGGAGGGCGCGGCGTTCTCTGGGTTTTGTCTTTTTAATTTCATTTTGGAAGTGTTCAAAAACACCCCAAATTGAAAAGAGATATTTAATGAATCTTGGGTTCCAACTCTCACCTCCAACCATTATTAACAGATGTTCTGTAATTATTATAGATAGGAAAAATAAGAACTCTCATCGGTGAGGTTTAGAAGTTGATTATCACAAAGACAGTACGTAAAATATAGTACACAGGGTTTGCGGGTCCGGCAGAAAATGATGTTGGTACTTAAATAATTCAGATCTAGAAAGCTCTGTGCTACGGGAAGCAGGGCCAGGCCACGAAACTGGCAGGAGGGGGCTGGCTTTTGTTCCCTGTGTGTGTGATATACCTCATGTGGGCTTGATTCAGGGGGTGGGTGGTGGGGGTACTTACAGATACCATACAGCATTCAGGTGGCCAGGACAGGGGCGCCTGGGTGGCTCCGTTGGCTGAGCATCTGACTCTTGATTTCAGCTCAGGTCGTGATCCCAGGATCGTGGGATCAAGCCCCACATTGGGCTCCACAGAGCGTAGATCCTGCTTGGAATTCTCTCTCTCCTTCTGGCCCTCTGCCCCGCTCATGCACTCTCTCTCTCAACTTAAAAAAAGAGGGGGCACAGTTAGTTAACCTTTTGACTTCGGCTTAGGTCATGATCTCACGGTGCATGGGTTCGAGCCCTGCATCAGGCTCTGTGCTGACAGCTCAGAGCATAGAGCCTGCTTCAGATTCTGTGTCTCCCTCTCTCTCTGCCCCTCCCCTAGTTGTGCTCTATCTCTCTCTCTCAAAAATAAGTAAATATTTTTAAAAATTAAAAAGAAAGATTTAAAATTTAAAAAATAAAACTAAAATAAAAATAAATAAATTACCAGGCACATAGGTTCCTGGCTGGCTCAGTTGGTAAAGCATGCCACTCTTGATCTCAATCATGAGTTTGAGCCCCACGTTGGGCATAGAGATTATATAAAAACAATAAAGTAAGATGAATAAATGAACAGTGCAAAGAGGTCTCAATTATGTAATGCTCAGTGTGAAAAGCAAGTGCCGAAGGGTAGGGGAGATACAGAATTTATGTAAGTTTAGAAACATAAAAACAGTCTAGTTTAATATTTTATTTTAAAAAAATTAGGGCAGGAGCACCTGGGTGGCTCAGCGGGTTAAGCATCCGACTTCGGCTCCGGTCATGATCTGATCTCACGGTTCGTGGGTTCGAGCCCTGTGTTGGGCTCTGTGCTGACAGCTCAGAGCCTGGAGCCTGTTTCGGATTCTGTGTCTCTCTCTCTGCGCCTCTCTGGTGCAACCTCTCTCTCTCTCTCAAAAATAGACATTAAAAAAAATTAGGTGCAAATACAACAAAATGCTAATATATATTCATTCCGGCCAATGGATACATGGGTGTTTGTTGTAACATTGTGTGCTTTTCTGCACTTGAAAATTTTTTCCCCAACGAAACACAGACGTGACTGGAAAAATCCAGGTTTCCTGCAGGCCCAGGTGGATTGTGCCGTGCTGATTGGTGACGGAATGAAAGCAGAACGCCTCTGCTCCTTGTCCGCACATCTTCTCTATCAGGGAGCATGGCCTGGAAGCAGGAACGCGTGAGCGGGACCCGGGAGTCCCGCTCCATGAGGGGACGCGCAGCATCTATAGAGCCGCTGTGACGGAGTGTTGGTCTCTATCTTCTGAGGAATCGGATCCCAGGCCGATGAAGCCTGAGATCCACCGTCCGCAGTGCTTGAGAAGTGACGGGGACAGAGGGTGAGCCGGCAGTGGGAACCAGACTTCCAGAGGAGGGCTTGTTTACACTGCAAACGGGGGCACCTGTCCCCGGCTCGGTTCGGAGACAGAGATCCACGCGGATGACTGAACCATTAGAAGGGCGTCATGCTTTAGGACCAAGTCTCTGGGACATCAGGACCTGGGGTGGACTGTGGGCCAGCTGGGGAAGCAGGGCTGCCCGGGGACCCCAGCTCCTCCTGGGGTAGGCTTCCCACGGTGTCCTGGTGGGCTCGTTCCCCCCTCTTGTGTTGATCAGTTAGTTGGGTAAAGGTAGTTCAGGATGATGCAGTTTCCAGAAAGAACGGACGGCACACCCAGGAGTGATGGTCCCCGTGGCTGTCAGAGCCCAGGACTCTGGGCTGGAATCTACAGGAAACATTCAGAGCCCAAGGACAGTGTCGCGGGCAGGGTTCCCCAGGGAATGGACTCGGATGGAGTTCCATGGGGTGGGGGGGGGGGGGTTCTTATTAGGTGCATCTGGTTAAGAAGGGGTGGAAACGGGGGTATGGGGGAGGTAGAGCCATGATGGAGCCACAGCGACAGCGTCTGCCTGCCCCACGGGAAGCTGTAGAGCCCGAATGGCCCCTCGGGGGTTGTTCCGAGAGGATGTCTTCAACCCGTCGTGGGCTGGGAGCCGCCCCGGAAGGCCAGTCCTCGGAGGGCACCTGCCGCGGGGCCGCCCGCCGCCACACTCCCTGCTGTGGGGCAACGAGCATCCCCTCGAAGGGGCCTGAGTGGTGTGTCCCAGCATCTGCCATGAAACGAATGGAGATGATGGCGCCAAAGAAAAAGCAAGGAAACAAACGCACGCAGCCTCAGAGAGATGAGGGCTCAAACTAAGGGGCCTCTCTTTTGCACCCCTTAATTGGCCAGCACCTTTGTTGAGCGTATTAGGGGATGGGTGCTCGCGGGCCTAGGAAGAATGTACATTGCTGAGTTTCTTTATGAAAAAAAATGTTTTTATGTGCTTTATTTATTTTTGGGAGACAGAGACAGCGCGAGCAGGGGAGGGTCAGAGAGAGAGGGAGACACAGAATCTGAAGCAGGCTCCAGGCTCTGAGCTAGCGGTCAGCGCAGAGCCCAACACGGGGCTCGAACCCACAAACCGTGAGATCATGACCTGAGCCGAAGCCGGACGCTTAACCGACTGAGCCCCCCAGGCGCCCCGCTGTGTTGCCTTTTAATGAAATCTGTCAGCTTCGAGAGCGATCGAAATGAGCGCCCCCTGGTAGGTCCAGGGGTCCAGTCCTAGGAAATCATCTGAAATAGGGACACCGTTTGCCACGCAGAGATGTTCGTGGCCACGTTAATGGTAACAGCGAAAACCTGGAAAGAGCCAGCCCCGCCGTCCGGGAAACCGTTGATGGCATCCTCCTGACGGGCTGTCAGCAGCCACCAAAAATAGGCATCGAGACGGGGAGCATGCGAGGGCACAGAGCTGCTGTTTGCAACTGTTGAAAACATAATGACTGGTTAAACAAACAAAAGCAAAGGATCCGCAGGAACGGTAGCTGTGTTAGGCTACGCGATTTATCTTTTTCATTTCCTCAGTCAGTTATGATGTGCTTTTAATACCTCGGGAATGAAGAAAGAATTTTCTCGACGGGCCGGGCAGGATGGGACTTGGCAGCCGACTGCGGAGAAGCTGTGTGGAGGCTCAGGATGACTGGGCAGAGTGGCCCGGCCACTCAGGTCACGCGGCACCTGCCTGCGTTCGAGGCGCTGTGAGGGAAGGCGGGGAGGGGGTGTCTGTCTCGGGTCTGGACTCCAGGGGGACTAGGTGGCCGGGGACCCGCACGGCCGTGGTCTGGTGCTGCTGGAAAGGCTCCTCTTTGGTTTGACCAAGTGGGAACAGAGGGCTGCCCTGGGCCGCCTCGCCAAGGCTTCTTCCAAAGACCCCTGCTCTAAACTGATCAAGTATGAAGATCGGGAGGTTTTGGGTTAGAGGGGTGGGCGTCCAGGTCGCACGTGTGCGTTGTAAGATAAGTGCTGTAGGACTTGTGACCGGCGCAGGGGAAGTTGCATTGCCCCTTCCTTGGGCAGTCACTGGTTTAGCACCCACCCTTCGTGTGTCTTTCCTGCATATTGCTAAATGGCAGTGACCGCTGTGCTGCCCCTCGTCCCCTTACCTGGTGCTTTGGCCATCTCTCTGCAGCACCATGGTATTTGCCGTGTCCCGGATCATCCCTTGAGGGTGTTTCCCATTATTCACAGTTGAAAACGGGGGAGTGGTGAGCAATGGGTGGGGCTGTTCAGGGTAAACAGCCCAGCCTCCAATGCCTGGGTGGAGACTCCGGCAAGTTCCCGACGTTTGGGGACCCAAAGCACATGGGTCAGAGCTTCCAGGAGTGGACCCAGCCCAGTTTCCTTCTTTTTTTTTTTTTTTTTCAATATTTATTTATTCTTGAGAGAGCAAGCAGGAGCGGAAGAGGGGCAGAGAGAAAGGGAGACACAGAATCTGAAGCAGGCTCCAGATTCTGAGCTGTCAGTACAGAGCCCGATGCGGGGCTCGAACTCACAAACCATGAGATCATGACCTGAGCCGAAGTCGGACGCTTAACCGACTGAGCTCTCCAGGCACCCCCTAGTTTTCTTCTGTGTCGGGGCCCCACAGAAGCCCCTTCGTAGTGGGACCGAAGCTGCCAGATTGCTGCTCCTGCCGGGAAGACGGGGGTGGGGGTCTCCCTACCCCTTCGTGTCCCTCCGGACCATCTGAACCTTAATTGGTGCTCTAGCTGTCTCACTTGGGGAGTTTGCTACACCTAGGACCGATAATCACCGAACTCCTTGTCACAGATCCCAGTCCAGGGAAATCCCCTGGTGGCCCCGCTGGTCCTACCACATTCCTCTCTCCCAGTCTGCCCATGCTTCATTTAGAAATGGCACAAACGCAGTTTATGCACGGGACCTTTCAGAAGCTGACCCTGAGATATGGCTTGGCTAGCATGCGTTTGTTCGGGAGATCCAGGCACACGGTAATGGGGTAGGAAGCAGGAGGTGAGGTGTTACCAGGCCCGTCACTGCTGAGGACAGCTGAGCCATGGGACCCGAGAGCCACAGAAACCACATGCTGGGGTCAGGCAGCGGGAGGAGGGAGCCGGGATAGTGATCCTCCAAATCACCTTCTGTCGTTGGTTGAGAGCCGTTTCCGGGGGCTGTTTCATTGTGCTGGACTCAGCTTACTGGTGCAGAGTCAGGAGGGCCCGGCATCCACCGCCCACAGGGGGCCCAGGGCTGGCCCTCTACCTTTTCAAGCCGGCTGAGCATAGGTGAAACACTCCAGAACCTTCCAGCCCCTTCCAAGCTGAGCCCCAAGCCTCAGTTTTGCTCACTTCTTTTCCATCCTGAGCGAATTTTGACCCTTGGCAGCTCTTCCCAGGACCAGCCCCTTTCCTGCCAGCTCCCAATTCGTCCCCATCCCGGACGGGGGACAGCTCCCTGTATCCCTTTGTCCCCAAGTGCCCTCTGCAGGAGCTGGGGTGGGAGGGAGCAGACGGGCGCCGGCTGGGAGTCTGGCAGGCCTGGGGTCCACCTGTTCCTCCACTTTCCAGCCCGGTGGCACGTTGTGGAGACTTCGCCCTGCAGGTGGAATACCCAGGTGACAGCCTCCTTCCGGTCCTCTCAGGCGTTGACGATCCCCATGCCTTCCTTAGCAGTGTGCCTGCCCCCCTCGCCCCAGCCCCCACCCCTGTCTGCGCACATTTATTTCTTCTTGCAG